>KV455059.1:0-96950 GCA_001662575.1 Pseudogymnoascus sp. 23342-1-I1
GGGGGGGCTCGCGGAAAGGGGTTTACTACTGTTATCAAAAGCTTCATTTTTTTTTATATACGCTATTCTATTTTTATATACAATATTCAGCCTCATGTATCCGGATATATACCCTACCCTACCCGTCAGATCGTCGCCGGATATATATCCTACCCGTGAGCTTCACGGATACTACCCGGATATGTATCCGCCGAACACTGTGGAGCGGTCACAGCGCCGAATATCTCAAGTCACATTACACTGTCGTCAGTTTCCAACCGGGCAGGTCGTGTTGAAGGTGTCTATTCAGGTGTATCAGAAGGTGAGCCAACATTTGAAACGTCTACTTCGAAAGCTCACTTATGTGAGTATGTGAGAGATATGTAGAGATACGTGCTGGCTGTTTCTCATCCACACCCACCTGGACAAAGTGACCGACTCCACCCCTCACTCACATATCATCCGTCACAATCACAAACAGGAATCAACGTGAAATCCATCTCTTTAACTAATGCAGCTCTGATAACATTTAAAGGTCCTTTTCAAGGGACCCAACGTAGGATTATACTATCCATCCCACCTCATATGCCCCTCATGCAAAACAATGCAAACTCCCCAACACCCCCTTTTAAAAAAATTGGAATCTCCGCATCTTGACAACCACCCACCATAAACGCCGTTTCCAGCGATAAGCAACGGAAAAAAAAATAGATACTCATACACCCATAATCCCAGAACGCCTCCTCCCTCCAGGCTACCACCATTTGTCGCCGTAAGAATGAACCCTCCCTGAAAGCAGCCATCTATGCATCAACAGCAACGAGTCCCCTCGCCTGCTCCAGGATCTGATCCATATCTCCCAGCTCCTCCGCGATCTCGCCACCAGCCTCCCTCTCGGCCCAGCTGCCCCAGAGACCACGCTTGCCCCTCACGCGTATCGGTCCTCCGAGCTCACCCTGCGTTTGCTCGACCTTGACCGCATCCTTAGTGGCAAGAACCAGGACCTCGAAGAACATCTTCGTCGCGTCCGCCTTGCTCGTGCCACGTTCCGGCAGCAGGTCTTGGAACATCACGCTAGCCTTCTTGCGCTTCTCTGGGCTGTTGGCGGCCTCGGCTCCGAAACGGTCACGGAGCAGATGCACGGCGTGAGTGGTGCCTAGGGAGACAGGGCCAGAGTCAGCGGGGTGGACAAGAGGCGCCCTGGTCTCATCGAAGTTTTGCTCTGGGTTCTCGCTGGCGTCTCTTTCGTGTTCGCTGCCTCGGGAGTCTGGGCGTCCGAAGTTGTCGTCATCGTCAGCCATTGGGACGAATCCATCGTCGGCGGGGATCTCGAGGATCGTGCCATTTGCTTGCGACTCAGCGCCGAATCCGGCCGCGGCGCTGATGTTGCCAAAGGCGTCTTCCTCACCGAGATCGAGGTCTAGCTGGAGGCGTGGCGACTTGGCGACGTGTGCCTTTTCGTCCTCATCCCCGGACATATCTGCGATGCCGCTGTCGCGCTTGCGTTTCTGGGCTCGCGAAGCTAGGATGGCGTCTAGGGAGAGAATGCCGCGGAGCTCAGGTGCCCAGCCCGAAGATCGGCCTTCTCTAAGGATGTTGCTGACGAAGCCGCCGTTGCGCTGCATCTCCACCAAGGCGAAGAGCGTAGGATCTCTTGGGAGGAAAGACTCAGGACGCAGGATCTTAGACCGATCTTGCTGCTGGGCCTTGATAACTGCCGAGGGGATAATGGTATCTTCATCAGGCTTAAGAAGCTTGAGCTTTCGGGCGCGATGAGCAGGTTCCCTGAAAATAGATTGTTCCGTCTCCTCAGCTGGCTCAAAGAGAGCAGATTCTTCGTTGCGTGCGTGCTCTTCTAGCAACTCACGCTCCTGTTCGGGGTCAATATCGGAGAGCGGTGATTCTGAAATGCGTTCACGGCCAGGAAGAGCGGATATGTGAAGGCTCTCATCGCCGAGGGGAAAGTTGTCCGCATCGCCCATGTTGATATCTCCATCGTCGCCTTGAAAGTGGAATCCGTCGTCGTCTCCGGCGATGCTGACTTGAACGGATTGCTGTCGGTCACGGCCGAGAAGAGTAGTATCTTTGCCGAAGATATCAAGTTGGGTGTCTCCGATATCATCACCGAGTTCACGTGCTGCAGGTGCGTCTCGGCCCATTTCAAGACTTCCGTCGGCGCGCAGATCGATGTCCTCTCCAAAATCCAGGTCCAGATCGAGGTCGTCCGCCATAATAACTTCGTCGTCTGGATACTTCTGTGATTCGACCATGCTATTTTGAAGGTATTGACTTTGGTTGAAATCTTCAAGTAGGTTGATACTTCCTGCGCGACGCTTGCGTGGTGTATTCAAAGTGTCATCCTCCATCTGCGATAATAAAAAGGATGCATCCGGCAGCGGTGGCATCTCGAGGTTATCACCTTCAGTCAAAACGTCAGGAAGCAGAAGAGTGTCGCGTGAAGGCATGTGAAGTCCAGCGGGTATATCGTTGTTGCTGGAAATTCGGAACGCCTGGGAGATGTCAGTAACTGTGGTTTAGGTAACTTGAGGTACCAAAACCTACCATCTTAATCTTCATTAATGCCTCATTACAGTCATCGAGGAGATACCGCGCTTTCCTGCTGTAAATTCGCACCACACCAAGAAGAAGCTGGCCACTGAGGCGCAAGGCCATTGGCGCTTGGCCGGGGTTAACGATGGCATCGACGCTGTCCTTGACGCTTGATTGCAGAATGTGTGTTTTCGAAAGTTTGCGTTCTAGGTTGGCCGACAGCCAGACGCGAGCCAGAGGCCCCGTCTTCGACAGGAGAGCCTCCGAATAAAACATTTCTGTTGTCGGTATATGCTATGAGCTATAGATGTCTTGAGCAATGGGTGGTAGCACCCTCGGGATGTCAGGATGATATGTGGAGTGGGCTAGACGCGACGACAGTTTGTTGTTTTCATTTGCAGCGCGTCGCGACCGATGACGGATCCCAGGAAACGACAAGGGTAGGGTGTCGCAACGAAGATAGTGATGCGATTGTCGCAGCCTCTTTCTTATATACTGTATGCGACGGCAGGTCAAGCAATAGCAAAAGTCGCAAGTGGTTGTTGGTTGTTGGTGTTGATGTTGGTGTTGATGTGGTTGGCGGTATGGAAGTGGGTGGTGTTCTGTCAGGATTAGGCGCAAGATCTGAGTCTGGAGGGGGAATGTGAGAGGCTGGGCGCCTGTTAAAGTTCACCTGTGGCTCAGGCATTGAGAAGCGGTTGGTGGCTGGGGATGTCTGTGCCAGAGATCAATGGCGTGGGGTGTGGATTATACGCTAGCCTTATATGGAACTATTATTGGACTATTTCCCTATTCTGGTAATTGACTAGCTATACAGAGACGTTATAGGTCCAAATTAGGGGTTTGCAACATGTATCCTGCCTCAAGTTACACATTAATTTATCCCCATGTAATTTTCCATCGTCACTGTGCAATTGAATATGTGTCCGAAGGGTCTTGGATTCCAATATATATAATTTTCCTGTGTACGAGCAGTAACCATACTCGTAACACAGCTTCATAGTTGCTGTGTATTTGTTGAACAGGTCTATATTCTTATACTTATGTTGATATTGTACATAACTGCATTGTTGTGTTCTATTTCCTTCTAAATAGAAGCTACTTACGCAACCCCTTGGCTGGCAGTTACCAGTCACGTTCGAGGCGGATCTCTTTCTCCACGCCCGCCCCCATGTCCATGTCGGTCTCTGATCGTCAGAACGACAGAGCTCCAAGTATTGTTTAGAAATTGTTGGAGTTGGACACGTACCCTGCTCATGCGCCCAGGCCCACGACCACCTTCAACGACGACGTCAATCAATACCGGAACATTCTGGGACCGCAATTGATGTAGCAAAAACATCCATTGACGACCCTCCCAATCCTCCCAATCCACCAAAACCGTCTTCGCCACTCTGTCCCTTCAGTCCTTCAGATAGCTAAGTTGTCGCATGTCTTAGCACAAGGCTGTGGGCAACGACAGCAAGGCCTTGCTGGTCGCGCAACGAAGGATTACAGAAGGATTGCAGGTCATAGAAGATGTCCTGGGCACGACTACAGCGACCTGGGAGTCCAGGGGCGCCCCTACTCCCACTCCAGAATACTCTCCCTATCATAAAGACGGGATATGATGAACCAGACACTCCTCAGCGAGAGCGTTTACGGCCAGCACGCCATCACACTCGCTCTCCATCCTCCGTACTAAAGGTAGGTTGAGCTAGGACCAGACTCCCCAACAGTATGAAGCTCGGGAGCTAATGAATTACAGACTATAGCGGACGATTATGCGACTTTGACGCCCGCCGAAACCGCTGCTAGACTACAGAGCAGCCTCACTCATGGCTTACCCACTTCCGAAGCATTCAGACGATTACAAGACCATGGTCCAAACGAACTGCCTCATGCGCCGCCCGAGCCATTATGGCTTCGCTTCGCCAAACAATTCATGGAGCCCATGATACTATTGCTGCTCTGCTCCGCGGGGTTGTCATTAATTGTCGGGAATAAGGATGATGCGCTCAGCATCAGCATTGCAGTGACGATTGTCGTTGCTGTAGCATTTGTACAAGAATACCGGTCCGAGAAGAGTATCGAGGCGCTGAATCATTTGGTTCCCAACCACGCTCATCTCATCCGGGCGGAGCAACCACGGCAACTAACAGCTGCCTGGTCACCTGTGAACGAGAGTGGCCCAAATAACGGATCGGCAACGGATTTGCAGGATGAGGCAGCCGTCGAACAGGCGTCCACCAAAGTAATGGCATCAACTCTTGTGCCTGGGGATCTAGTTTTGTTCACGACTGGCGATCGCATACCAGCTGATATCAGGGTCACAAAAGCTTCGGATTTAACTATCGACGAGTCCAACCTGACTGGCGAGAACGAGCCTGTCCGAGTTATGGCAGATGCAAAACCACGAGCTCCATCAAGGTCGCCTTCGAGAGCCAACAGCTATGGGTACAATCTGCAACCGGCTTCACAGCCTCACCCATCTGGCCCAGAAATTGCAGATCCCGACACCCAATCATCTAACCGGACAAACATTGCGTATATGGGAACACTTGTGAGGTCTGGGTATGGACAAGGAATCGTTTATGCAACCGGAGGGCAAACCCACTTCGGCGCAATCGCTGCCAGCGTCACAGAAACCGAAAGCCCCCGCACTCCTCTTCAGGTTTCCATGGATGCTTTAGGAGCCCAGCTCAGCCAGGCATCCGGCGTATTTATCGCGCTGATTGCACTAGTTGGCTGGTTCCAGGGAAAGAAGCTTCTTGATATCTTTACCATTTCCATATCTCTGGCTGTTGCAGCTATCCCTGAAGGTTTGCCAATCATTGTCACCGTGACATTGGCTTTAGGTGTTCATCGCATGGCTCGCCACAATGCCATTGTTAGAAGACTGCCTAGTGTTGAGACCTTGGGTTCTGTCAACGTGGTTTGCAGTGATAAGACAGGTAAGCTTTCGAATAGTGATCAATTCCGGCACAACGGCTAACACGTAGTAGGTACTCTAACCATGAATCATATGACTACTACAAAGATGTGGTATTTTGGCGCAAGTAAGATGTTGGATGTAGAGACGGACGATTCCGAGTCCTCCCCAGACTCGGTTGCTTTACGCATTCTTCGTATTGGCAACATCGCGAATAATGCTCGAGTGACAAATCTACATACAGACTCGGTCTCCGCATCATCCAGAGCTGTTCTCTCGTCTACTCAAAGTAACCATTCACCTTCAGACATTCTCCGGAGTCGATGGGTTGGTGCACCGACTGACGTTGCCATGATGGACCTTGTCGACCGCTACAAAGAATCCGATATCCGAGATGCACTAGGACACCGCCTCGGCGAAACCCCATTCAGCTCTGAGAGAAAGTGGATGGGTGTCACGCTTCCCGGCGACCGTGGCCGAGATGCAAACTCTGGCGACCGAGAAGTCGCCTATATGAAGGGGGCCATCGACAGAGTGCTTAGTCGATGTGACACGTACATTACAAGCGAAGGCCGCGAAATCGTTTTGGATTCAGCACGCAGACAGGAGGCTTTGGAAGCTGCGGAGAAGCTGGCAGTGGAGGGCCTTCGGGTCTTAGCATTTGCAAGTGGTACAGTTCCGCGATCTGCCAGACTGTCTGCAACATCTTCGCGCAGCAACACACCAATGACCAAGGCCCCATCTGGACCTCATGCGCCTGCGACACATGATGAAGATGTGTATAGCGGCCTCACTTTCGCAGGTATTGTGGGCATGAGCGACCCCCCGAGGTATGGCGTGACTAAGTCTATAAGCACGCTCATGAAGGGCGGTGTGAGAGTCATCATGATCACAGGTGATGCTGAGGCAACGGCCGTGGCAATCGCGAAGAAGCTAGGAATGCCCGTTGCGGCTCCGAGGCAGCACACTTCGAGCTCTGTTGCTGTTAAGCCTGTCCTGAGGGGCGACGAGATCGATGATATGACTGATGAAGAATTGAAGGGTGCAATTGGCAACACTTCCATCTTTGCAAGGACAAGCCCAGATCACAAGCTCAAGATTATCCGTGCGCTTCAAGCTCGCGGTGATATTGTAGCCATGACCGGTGACGGAGTCAATGATGCGCCCGCACTAAAGAAAGCCGATATTGGAATTTCTATGGGCCTGCATGGAACGGACGTCGCTAAGGAAGCTGCGGATATGATCCTTACCGACGACGACTTCTCGACCATCCTTCATGCGATTGAAGAAGGAAAGGGGATATTTTCAAATGTTCAAAATTTCCTGACATTTCAACTGAGCACCAGCGCTGCGGCGCTGAGCTTGGTTTTCATCTGCACGTGTTTGGGGTATAGAACACCCCTGAACGCGATGCAGATTTTATGGATAAGTCAGTATTTCCCGACTCTTACATGTGACACAATGCTAACAATGTCTTAGACATCATCATGGATGGTCCACCTGCTCAGTCATTGGGCGTTGAGCCTGTCGACGCAGATGTGATGGCCCAACCACCACGCCGCAAAGGCGCGCCAGTCTTAACGAGGACTCTTATCCAGCGCGTCCTGACATCTGCGTTTATTATCATGGCTGGCACGATGCTAGTCTACACCCACGAGATGCTAGATGGTGCCGTTTCCAAGCGCGACACTACCATGACATTTACCTGCTTTGTACTCTTCGACATGTTCAACGCCCTCTCGTGCCGCTCGGAGTCCAAGTCTGTTCTCCGTGGCGAGGTGGGCCTGTTCTCGAATACCCTGTTTAACTGGGCCGTGAGCCTGTCATTGATCGGCCAGTTAATGGTTATCTACTTTCCATGGTTGCAGGAAGTGTTCCAGACCGAGGCACTCGGGATATTTGACTTGATAAAGCTGGTAATGGTGACCAGCACCGTATTTTGGGTCGATGAAGGAAGAAAGTGGTATAAGAGCCAGAAGAAGAGGGGGATTGGAGGATACAGCCAGCTTGTGTAGCTGGCGTTGTACGATCATAGCATTGGAAATCTTGTATATATACGTTAGAAAAGCGATATACCATTTAAATAAACAATGCAATAGAGACAAAGGTGTGAATATTTGTAAAATCTCCACAGGCATGGCACGAAAGGGGTTTGTTTACAGGAACTGTTCCTGTCAGCCTCGTGAGGTTTTACCCCTCAGCCTCGTATGTAGCCTCGCTTAAGCTTGAATTGACCACGACGTCCCTAACCTCTGGCCGAGCTCCCCTCACACCCCCCCACAGCTCTAATGTCTCCCCTCATCCTCACCAACGGAGACCGAGATGGCGCAGCTGAATCCCCCTCAGACGCCTCTCCTAAAGCACCCCCGAATCTCTACGAATCTTCCACCGTAGCCGAAATCCGCGCCTCCCTCGCAGCCCTCCACACCCGCGACTCCCACATCACCTCGCAGCTGCGCACGCTGCTCAACTCGCAAGCCGACCTCTCGCGCGAGCTCGGGCGCCTTGATCTCCTACGCGCCCACCTCGGCACCCAGGTTGTCAACTCGCGCAGCATTAGCCATGGCATGCTCGACAGCGCAGCACGCTCGGCTGCCGGCCTGAGTAGCAAGGTCAAGGCGCTGGATCTGGAGAAGACGAGAGTCGAGGAGACATTGGGAGTTGTTGAGCAGGTCGCCGAGCTGAAGGCATGTGTCCAGGGTGTCATGGGCTCCATGGGCGCGCCGCAGGACTGGGAAGCGGCGGCGTCGTATCTAGCTCGCGCGTCGAAGATCCCCGATCATATTATCACAGGGGCGTTCGCGGCACGGATTGTGCCGAGCGTAGAGATTCCGGACCCGCCGGCGGTGACGCTCGAAAATGCGAAGGAGAGCCTGTGTGGGCTGTTCTTGCGGGAGTTTGAGAAGGCGGCGAAGGAGGGAGATGGGGGGAAGGTTACGAGGTTCTTTAAGCTGTTTCCGCTTATTGGGAGGGGCGAGAGGGGGTTGGATGTCTATGGCAAATATGTCTGTGGTGGTGTGAGTGAGCGCGCTAGAGCGACGCTGAGGGATGCTACTGGGAAACAGATCGATAGGGATCGGGCGGGGGAGGGCAAGGATGGCTTCTTCTATGCAAATGCGTTGACGAAACTGTTTGAGCATATTGCGCAAATTGTTGATGGGCATGGAGGTTTGGTCGAAAGGCACTATGGCGATGGGCGCATGGTGAGGGTTGTGGAGAGGCTGCAGCAAGAAGCGGATGTCCAGGGGGGTATTGTGTTGGATACCTGGGGCGATGAGAGGGGCATTGAGAGGCGGCTGACCGATGTGAAGAGTTACCCGTTCTCATTCCTGGTGCAAAGTTTCCTACCTAGCCACCGTGCGGCTATGGGTACGACACGGACGGCGAGTCCTGGTGTTGGTGGAGATGCAAATCCGAGACGAAGCGAAGACGAAGGTGTGGATATGAAGGAAATTGATGGGATACTGAATGAGACGGGTATGATGCTTGGGCGATGGTCTCTATACTGCCGCTTCCTGGCAAGCAAAACTAAGGTACTTCCTCCCTCACAGTTCTACTTCTACCCATCTTCGGCGTTTCAATGTACTAACAACCACCAGGAACCTGGCACTTCTGAAGACGCACCACTGTCCATGCCTCCCTTTCTGACCAAGTCTGCCCTCTCCCGGAAAATCTCCTCCCGCCTTACCACTCCATTCGACATATTTAGCACTTTCTTCTTTCGCCGCTCTGTCGAGAAGGCGTTCCAACTCGATGAGACGCCATCTGGATTATCTCTTAACCCTTCGAAGCCGCTTCACGGGCAGGCTCCATATATCATCTCCGCTGTCGACGATGTTATGTACATAGTCTCCACCGTCTTACAGCGCAGCATCAGCACAGCACAGCGTGACGTTATTGCGTCCGTTATTCCAACAGTCGGGCGAGTCCTAGGCAGCGACTTCGTAGGAATGGTGCAAAGGAAGATGAGAGACGAATCGTATCCCAAGCCAACTGTACAAGGCGGCCTCCCTCCGGAAGACAAAATCATCGCCTTCATAGTCCTCATCAATTCCCTGGATGTGAGCAACGAATACATCTCGCGCATCATCTCAACCCAGCTCAAGCCCAGCGAGCCAATCGCCAACGAGCCACCCAAGACTGAAAGCAAGCTCCATGATCTCTTCCCCTTCGACCACGACTCCGTCTTCGTCGAGACCACGCTCCATAACCTTGAGACGACCTTCTCGGGCAAGACAACTGAACTCCTCAATGAAGCCCTGACTGTCCTCTTCAATAACGTCGTCAAGCCGCGCCTGCGCCCCATCATCTCAGACACCTTCCGCGACATCGACTACTTCCTCTCCCCCAGTGAGCTCGCCGATGTCGCCCTAGCCCATGATCTCGAAGTCGACGACGACGCCTTCCGTCTCATGGTACCCCGCCGCTTCGAAGCAGGATGGGACGCACTGATGCGCCCCCTGCAGCGCCTGATGACCGAGGGAACGTATGCGCAGCTACTCGAGAGCACAGCAGCGCATCTTGGCCGTGCGCTAGAGAAGCGCATAATGACTTATGCGGGCAAGGTGAATGGCGTGGGCGGCGTGAGGATGGAGCGCGATTACGCGGGTGTGGTGTCGTGCGTGGCTAAAGGTGGCAGCTATGCGCTGCGTGATGGGTTTGCGAGGGGTGCGCAGGTGCTGATGGTTGCTAATATGGAGGAGGATGAGTGGGAGGAGGTGCTGGAGGCGGAGAAGGATGGGGAGGAGGAGATTACGTGGGTGATTACGCCAGAGGAGAGGGCGAAGGCGAGAGGCATTGTGAGGGTTTAGACGGGGCTGGCCCGCGAGTGGACATGTGCATATTTTGGATGTAGCTAGAAAAAAGCTGGGGAAATTTATAAACTGCGCCATCATAAATAGTCCTCGGTGATCGAGCGAGATCCCTTTTCTTACGAATACTATAAAGAGCAACATTTTGATCAGTCTAGTGACTAAGAGCATTTGTTTTACTTACAGTCACTGTAAACGGTGCCATCATGGACAGTCCCACTCCATGCTTTCAGGCCGCATGGGTATTTCCTCGGCATGCCTTGAATTGCTATTAACGATCAGTTACTGTCACAAGATGTCACGTACGATGATAAGATTATTATAACGTGCCACCCGTTGGCCATATATAAGCTTCAACGATCGATGGTGGTAAGTCAAATTGATTGTTTATTTAGAAAATACTAACTATTACAAACAGATCTACATTCTAATGATATTTTATTTGCATCCCCAGGCTTTACTTGGTGTGGCGTTGATGATCTATACTCTCGTATAGGGAGTCCTCAAAGATTGCCCGTGGAACGTCTCGACGGGAACCCTAATGGACCAGAGGTCCCAGAATATTGCGTCCCACCTGCCTTAATATTCCAATCAAGCGAGGATATTGTGGACGCTAAAATCTTTATCTCAGATTTCGGCGAGGCATTCTGCCAACGCGAGAAATGCATGAAACTCCACACACCAATTTTGCTCACCCCTCCGGAAGCGTTCTTCGGTGATGACGCGAGCCCGGCGGTCGACGTATGGATAGCCGGTTGCACTCTCTATGAGATTCTAGGCGAACGCCCTCTCTTCGAGGGATTCATGCCCGACAAAGACCACGTACTCGCAGAGATGGTCAGCACACTGGGACCCCTCCCCAAGCACTGGTGGGATCAGTGGCAGCTGAAGACAGACTTTTTCTTGGAAGATGGGTCGTGGAAGACAGATACGCATCGTAGTCATGTGCCGTACTCACGACCGCTGGCCGAACGGTTGCGTATTATGGGACGTGGGGAAAACCCCGCGACGTGTGAGTTCAGTTGGGAGGAAATGGAAGCTCTTGAAGAACTGCTGAAGAGGATGCTGGCTTATGAGCCTTCTGGGCGCATGACTACACATGCTGCACTTGAATTGGATTGGATGAAAGGATGGGGGAGGCCTGCAATGGTTGAGACGGATGTTATAAGTTAATAGGTTTCTGAAATATATATAACAAAATGGCAAAACTTAAATTATAGATATATTCTAATCAACTCATTTTAAGAACTCAATTTTATTTCTTTATAAAATTTGAGTTAACATGACCTCAGACTAGGCCTGAGAATTTTCTGTTCGTCTCTATGGTCATATATGATCCTTATATAGATAATCCTTGGTGGAATTTCTCTATTTAGCCCACATATATCCATATTCGAGGGACCTCCTTACATGAGGATTAATACAACTATTTAAGCAGACAGAAATTATCTCTCTACCTCTGTTTATGAGTGACTAGTTTATTGACTGCAGCCCTAAGTAATTGAATGCCTTTACTTCAATTATAGTTGCCGTAGTCACCGTTGTTAGGCACAGTCCCTCTTCAGACCGTTGGGCGGAACAGTATCTCCATCCATTTATCTATACACTAAATTCCTTCCTCCTTTCTCATGCACTCCTACCCGCCAACCTCTCCAACTCCCCTCTCGTCACAGTCTTCAACAACGGACTCACCGACGCCGCATCCCCCAACGTCAACACCGACGCTCTCTGCGCCACACCCACCAGCGCCTCGTCCAGCACCGCTCCCTCCGCAAGCCCCGCAACCAAAACACCCAAAAACGTGTCTCCAGCTCCATTCACGCTGCTCACACCGCCAGCGCCTAACGCCTCAGCGGGGAAATGCCGCATATACACGCCGCCGACAAAGTCGGTACCGTTGTTGCTCCTAGCGAGGACATAGGGTGCGTGCTCTGGGGCCGTGAGTTTGGGGGAGTCGGGGGTGAGAAGTTCGGTTAATAGGCAGCCTGGGAGGTGTTAGCTAAATTACTATCCACTACATTACGTCCAGATATGTAGAAAGATAATGGGGTGGGGGGTCTTACCTCCGCTGCCGAGTTTAGTAACAATCGATGGGATAAACGGCAGTAACTGCACAGTCATCTGTGGCACGCCGGCATCGACAAGTGCGCGCGATGTGAGCTGCACGAAGCGGTCGCGGGCTCCGGTGCTGGGGATACCGAGGGCATCGATGACGCCCCACCAGTCTTGGCGCTCGAGGTAGGAGCGAGAGCGCGCGGCGGAGTGCAGGGCGGTCAGTTCGAGGGTGTTGGGGGTTGCGAGGTTGATAGCGTGGGCAGGGAATACTGGAAGAGGGAGGCTGGCACTGTTAGATTGCGGACGATGGTTGGGGAAGGAAAAAGGGGCGCATGCGGATAGGGCTGGTGGGAGAGAACAAGAGAGAACTTACCCTGCAGTTGATGACTCGGGGAATAGAACCTGTGCCTTTGCTGTTGAGACAGGCTCAAAGGCCACCTTTGCTCCTGCTGCGCTGGCTGCAGTAATCCATTGCTTGAATGCAGATGGGTGCCAGTTTGCGTCGACGACAACCCATTTCGGCTTTGCAGCATCGATCTTAGTCTGCCATTGTACTTGGAAGTCATCGCGTGCGCCGCCAAGGATGTCCATATCTGCCATAGCGACGAATAAGTCGTTGCCTGTCGTGTTGACAGCCACATATTTTGCGGTCTTCGTGTTTGCATCTGCTGCGAGAGTAGTGATTCCGTCGCTTCTAAGGCCGAACTCATTCATTGTCGAGAGCGCGAGTTGGCCTGCCGTGTCTGTGGCTATGAGGCTGCATAACTGCACAGAATTCTTCTTGCTGGCGTACTGGGCTGCTGTTGCAACGTTGAAACCCACGCCTCCTGTGCTTTCCGTTATAGAAGCAGGGTTAGATGTGTGTATTAGGGGTTGCGAATCAGCGGCTTTGTCAAATGGTTTGTAGTTGCATGATACGTCCACAGCAACAGCTCCTGCTACAATTATGTCTACCTTCTGTTCTGGTGAAGCGGGCTTTGGAATCTCGGGAATCTCTTGGACTGGCGCTGGCGTCGGCGCTCTGAGTGTTGCCTCTGGGGATTCGATTTCCACCCCATATAATGCGGCTTCTTTAGTGTATCGAAATTCATTGGGTGATATGACGGGAGTGTGTAATGCAGATCTACGACTTGATTAATCGCTATCCCTACTAGAATCTACGGAAGATTAATCTCACGTGTTCAACTCCGCACTTCTTAGTTTTGCAAGCGCAACGGCAACCTTGGTAGCTATAGCCACATTGGACTCGACCAAGGCTCTGTTGGCAGGCACACTCTTTCCTTCAGTAAGCTCCTTGATTCGAGACAAAATGAAAGGTGTATTTCTGTGGCCGTGAAACCCCTTTTCAGCTGCCTCTGCAACAGCAGCTTCGATAGCCTGGTCTATTTGTGCTTTTTCCAGCGCCCATTCTTTGGGGATAGGGTTTGCAAATAGCATGCCGTTTGACCGGAACAATTCTGACGCGTCTAAAATCTCGGGTCAGATGCTATCTCACAGATACAGGAAAAGATAACACACGTATAATCGCGGCAGCTTCTTCCGCATTTTGGATAACCATTGGGCTCCGAACACCGCTTTCGCGTGTCCAGAATGCTGGGAAATCGATATCACCTTTCCGCCCACATGCAAATGTAGCGACGCAGACGCCTTGCGTTTCTAAATACTCCAAGGTGCGCGGAATGTCAAGGAAGCTCTTACAGCCACTGCTAACAACAGTGACATTTGTTCGGCCGAGCTCTTGGAGGTCGGCAGATACATCCATAGTGTTCTCTCCACCACGATGAACTCCGCCAAGGCCCCCTGTTCCAAAGACGGAGATATTTGCTAGGTCCGCAAGGATCATTGTGCCTGCAATTGTAGTGCCACCATTTATCTTCCTCCCCGTTAGTCCCTGTGCGTATGTTAGTACTTAAAGGCCAATAAATTCATTGGAGACTTACAAGTCCTGCAATGAAAGGCAAATCTCTCCTGGAGACTTTCATGAGCTCGGTCTTGCTCGATGGGTTGACAAGCTCTGTTAGTTCTTCCTCACTGAGGCCAACTCTGGCAACTCCATTTAGAATGCCGATTGTTGCCGGTATCCCTCCTTTACGCCTCACAACGGACTCTAGATGCGTTGCCAGCTCCACATTGTCAGGATAGGGAAAGCCATGGGTGTAAATAGTGGTCTCCAGGGCCACGACGGGCTTGCCAGTTTCAGTCGCTTCTCGAACCTCATCTGAGACCTTAAAGATTTTGGAGTTGGCAAACGCCTTCTTCTGGACACTATCTTGCGCTCTGGTGGTGGCATAAGCCTTCTTCTGATCACTCCCTTGCGCTCTGATGGAGGCTAAAGAGCAATATGACACCCGGTTCTGGGTATATTTTGCTAGATTTGGCCGGAGAGCTCCCAGCCGACATTGGCGTGTTGGGTGCATGACGACGAAGTGAGGAGAGAGAATTCAACCCAGCGATGGGTGTTCAAGATACAAAAAATATGGCTTTACGTGGCAAACATGAATCTTCATGAATTCTCACGTTCAAGCACTGCACTTGCGATTGATAATAGTTCACAGGCCGCGCGGGGTAAACTCCGCATGTATACCACTAGTGATGCGGTCACAGCGGCCAAACGAGAGCTGGAAAATGAGGCAAATTACTAGAAGCTGAAGACGCTGGAAAATAATGCACAGAGGGGAAAATATGATATGGAGAATTGGTGGATGTTGTAATATGGCAGCTAAACAAGTGGAGGAAAGTCGTTTCGCTGAGCAACGAGCGATGGAGGGTCATGTGACTATACTGAGAACAGACCTGGGACAAATGACGCTAAACCTGTTGTAGAAGCTTGCAACGGACTTAACAATATAAAGCGATTAAACTCTGCGTTTATAACAATATGAAGGTCATAAATGAAAGGAATAACATTGGAATAATATCATAGTAGTATTTCAGAGATTCACGCTCTCATATATTTGTTAGTATAGGCAGTGACAGCCAGTCAAGGGCTTGTCTGTGTCTAGACCTTAGAATCCGGGCACCGGAGGCACTATTAATCCAGGGTCTCACCCACGTTTTTCGACGGAGCATTGCTATTGGCCAATGCCATAGCTGTTGACGCGGGAATGATGGCAGGAAGCTTGGTTTACTGCAGTTTGCTGCGCTTCATGTCCAAGGCCGATCTCGTTCTGTGTACTACTCCACGCATTGGTTGGAAGCACTATTTATTTATCTCTGCTCTGTGTACTCTATCTCCAACAAAGAGGGGTTATATACCGTACTTTTGACCTCGCCAGGACTGTGAAAGCTCGATGTATGTGCTATATATTCCCCTGCTTCCTGTTGACCCCTGCCTGCACTCCACTCTTCTCACGGTGCTCTTTATGACCCCCACCCCACGAGCGAGCAAAAGCAGATGTTTATGAGCTCTCGCACTTCTGACGCAATTCCTCTCCAGATGGTCCTTATGCCTACCGTGGATTCCACATGCTGATTGTACACGACCTCCAGACCAAGACTTCCAACTGGGTATCGAACAGGCGCCAGGGAGGCTACAACTTCCGGCCGGGGCTCATAGTTATGAAGTTCGGCGAGCAGCTCCGCACGAGCGTGATTAGGGAATACCAGTGGTACTACATTGACTATGACGGCCTCAAGGCGCAGTTGAAGACAGACACGGGCCCCTCTGTGGGTGGCGGGAAGGGAAAGCGGGCAGAATGGACGTCAGAGAATGAGGAGGAGTTCATAACCACCCTGTACCTTGAGCTGGAGAAGGTGCACACAAAGCAGAGGGTCAAGGCGAACGAGATTGGCAGACGCATTGCGGCCAGCGAGCGCGAGGTAACTGAGGTCGTGGGCAGGCTCGACAACCAGGGACCAGTAACAGCAGAAGGCCACTCAGATGCACCAACAGAAGAGGAGTTTATGCTTCTGGAGGAGGACTTGAGCGATATTATTGCCGATGTTCATGACCTTGCCAAGTTTGTCCAGCTCAATTATACTGGCTTCCAGAAGATTATCAAGAAGCACGATGTGAGTGTCAAGGCGCTGTTGGGAGCAATTGAGGCGAGACTAATAGTTGGGCATAGAAACAAACAGGATGGCACCTCAAGCCTGCCTTCGCCACCCAGCTAAAAGCGAAGCCCTTTTTTACCGACAACTACGATGCCGACATCGTTAAACTCTCGAAGCTCTACGATATTGTAAGGACGAGGGGAAACCCGGTCAAGGGAGACAGCGCTGCTGGTGGAAGTCAAGCAAGCTTTATCCGTAACACGACGAAATACTGGGTTCATCCAGACAATATTACGGAGCTGAAGCTCATCATTCTTAAGCATCTCCCTGTACTAGTATTTAATGCTGGCAAGGAATTTGACAAGCAGGATTCTGCCATTACATCGATATACTACGACAATCCGGAAACATGGGATCTTTACGAAGGGCGTCTAAAGAAGACTGAAGGTGCAGAGGCCATTCGCCTCAGATGGTATGGTGGAATGTCTACAGAGACGATATTCGTGGAAAGGAAGACCCACCGCGAAGACTGGACGGGCGAGAAATCTGTCAAGGCTAGATTTGCCATGAAGGAAAAGAACGTGAACGCGTATATGAAGGGTGAATTACTTCCGCCAGCTATATTTGAAAAGGCTAGGAAGGATGGTAAGAAGCCGGAGAAAGTAATTGCGGAGGACGAGCGGCTGGCCAAGGAAGTCCAATACTCCGTGCTGAAGAAGGGTTACGTCCCTGTGTGTCGTTCGTTTTATAACCGTACGGCATTTCAGTTGCCCGCCGATGCCCGTGTGCGAATTTCGCTGGACACTGAGTTGACAATGGTCCGAGAGGATAATATGGACGGCAGGAAACGTTCGGGCAACAACTGGAGGAGAATGGATATTGGTATCGACTGGCCGTTCTCACAGCTGCCTCCCGAGGACGTTGAGCGCTTTCCATATGCGGTCTTGGAGGTCAAGCTACAGACACAAAGCGGCCAGGAGCCTCCTGGATGGGTGCGGGAGCTGATTTCGAGCCATCTGGTGGAAGCTGTTCCAAAATTCTCCAAATTCATCCATGGCACGGCAACATTGTTCCCAACACGCATCAACCTGCTTCCCTTCTGGATGCCGCAGATGGACGTTGACATCCGAAAGCCTGTCACGCACCATTTCGGTATTCGCAGACCTGGCCAGTCCGCAAATTCGTCAACGAGCGACGATGACCAAGACGATGATTCTGATGACGAGGATGGCCATGACTTTGGGCATGCATCACAGGAGTCTACCGTTCGAGATGACAACTCCGAGGAAACTGTGCGTCATCTGCTTGAGACACGGAATGAGTTGGAGCAGCAAGACCTCCGAAGGAGAGCCCAGATATCAACGGGTAATACCCTCGATGATGAGGAGCAGATTGCCAACCGCCCCTTGACGGATGCTTATGTTATCTATGAGTCCGACGATGAGGAAGGGCCAAGTGATCTTGAAGAAGCAAGACGTGTCGGAGGCTGGCCCTACTACTCTTCATTACTGAAGCATGAAGCCCGGGTAGTAGGCGACGCTACGGCTAAATTTGTTAAGAAATTGGTGGCGACGCCTAATGTCTCAATGGACAACGCGATACAAAACAGACTTGGCCAGACTGTGACGGAGCAGAGGTTCAAGGCACCGAAGGGGAAGAAGATCCACGTCCCCGTCAGGGTGGAACCGAAGGTCTACTTTGCCGCTGAGAGGACGTTCTTAGGCTGGGTAAGCCATTACATTCATTTCAGCATTCTTTATTCAACCATTGCTAACCTCTTCTAGCTTGAATTCTCCATTTATATCGGCACCATTGCCGTTACATTGCTCAACTTCGACGCCAAATTAAACAGCATGTCGTTTATCGCTGCTGGTGCGTTCACGGTTGTAGCTGTCGCGTCGTTGCTGTATTCCGTGGCGATCTACCTGTATCGCGCGCAGGCAATTAGAGAGAGGAAGGCGATCCAGTACCATGACAGTTGGGGACCGAGTGTGCTTTGTGGGTGTGTGTTTATTGCAATTTTGTTGAATGGGTGGTTCGAGCTGAAGGAGAGGCGGATTTTGTAGGGTGGAAGTGGTCAAACTGAGCGAAGTACATATTATTGTAACAACGATAGAATGCATCTTGTATGGTGTCGGGGAGGTTCAGAGGTCTTCACTGGAGGAGTTATATAGTATTGGGTGCTTTTTGGGAGGAGTCAAGGTTACAAGAATCTTTAAGCAATTTTGGCCATCTATGCCCCCTTTCTTTTATTCCAACCTCAAGCACTCGTACCGTCAAAGTCTAACCTTTGACTGAGGATTCATCCGAACAATTTAAGCTGATAAGATTCCTCTATTCAGTTCTATCTGTGAGTAACCGACTTATCAATTGTAGCCTTGACTGATTGAATGCCTCTTAATTTAACTATAGTTGCTGTAAATACTAAATTCTGGACAGTCGCTCTTCCGACTTTGGGCAAGACGAGTAAACCAACAGAGTCGGTCTCAGATACTGTACCCTTGGGTAAGAATGTGATCCAATCGTGGTTTCCAAATGATGTTGAGCACTGAGGATTGGGGCATAGTTATGTGGAGATATTGTTGACCGGGCAACGACAACGTGGACAAACATAAACATTAATGGCATCCCACCATCTGAAATCGCAGCACCAAGGACGACAAACGACGACAACCTGGACGACACGACAAATCCACCAAGATGTCGGCTTCCGACGACCTAATCAACTTCGACATCATCGAGGCACAAAAGGAAAACATCCAAGCCATTCCCAGCGGCCGCTCTGCCCGCACCCTCGCAAACCTCTTCTCCGCCTCCCCCCTCCAACCCCTCGCCACACCGAACCCCTCCGACACCAAAACCGTCAATGACGCCGTACGCGCCGACTTTGAAGCGGAGCTCGAGCTCCTTGCCGAGTCTGATGACCCTCTAGACATCTACGACCGCTATGTGCGATGGACCATGGACGCGTACCCCTCCGCGCAAGCGACGCCGCAGTCACAGCTGCTCCCGTTACTCGAGGCCGCTACCAAGACCTTCCTCTCCTCGCCACAGTACAAGAACGACCCGCGCTACCTGAAGCTGTGGCTGTCATACATCCGCTTCTTCTCTGATAGCCCGCGCGAGACGTACGCGTTCCTGTCCCGCCATGGCGTCGGCGACGGGCTGGCGCTGTTCTACGAGGAATTCGCGGCCTGGTTGGAGACGGCAGGACGCTGGACGCAGGCTGAGGAGGTATACAATATGGGGATGGAGAGGGAGGCTAGGCCGGCATTAAGGTTGCTGAGGAAGTATAACGAGTTCCAGCAGCGGTTTGCGGCCCAGCCGGATGAAAGCCATGCACCTTCTTCACCGGCACTGCCGACTGTGCGCCCAGCTCTTGCGGCAAAGATTGATCCATATGCATCTGCTGCAGCGCCACCGGTGGATCCACAAGCACCTCGCCCGAATTCCGGAGTTGGTGGCTCGCAGACAACGCGGAATGGTCGCCCGAAATTAGCAGTTTTCGCTGACGCAGATGAACCGGCACCGGTGGTTGGTGGGAGTGGCGCCAAGGGCTGGGACTCGATCGGTTCCCTGGCAGAGAGGAGGAAGGAAAATGTGGTGGAGGCGAAGCCGTGGGCTGGGGAGACCATGAAAGCAGGAGCCAAGAAGAGCACTGCGCCCAAGATGGCGGTTTTCAAAGACCAGGTAAGATAATCATTTTCTCACTCCCATATCTGTCACATGTTGATGATCATAGGACTAATGATTTGGCTGTTGTGGCGTTTTGTAATTTCAGTCTATACCAATTTCCAAACCTCAAATATCAAGTTCCGAGGCGCATTCAAATTCAATCATTGCGGTGAAGGAGCAGGTGACTATTAATGCTAAGGGCAGGAGTGAACGTATTTTTGCTGATCTTGAGGCGATGTACCCCACGCCCGAGATAGTAGGGAGTGAGCGGTGCTCTGAGGAATTAATGGCTGCGGAGAAGGGGTGGCTCGACATGAACTGGGAACCGGAAGTCAGCCACGTGGTGGTTGATCGGGAAAATGAGAGATTTGATGTTTTTGTTGGAGTTGAAGAGATGCTTCCACAGCCGGAGCCTTCTTTGGACAGATCTTTCCAAGAAAAGCTGGTTATAGCGAGGGATCCACCTATGATAGATGAGAATGGCGTGGCCATAGAGCCACCGAAACATGGCAGAGGTAGGAGGATCAAGACTGTAGAAGTCAACGAAACGCAAATTAGTGAGTATTATATTCCCATCCGTTTTACCATGGCTAATAGGGTGGCCAGTCAAAACCAAGCTCTCGTCTCCTTCTGCTGGGAAGAAGGTCAAGCGGAGAGTCAACGCAGAGCCTACCATGACTTTCCATACCAAGGCGGCCACTGACGACATATATGAGCTATTTAACCAGCCGCTTCAGACGGACGAGGCGTCAGGGGAGGAGGAGGAGGAGTCAGAAAGCGAAAGCGAGGACGATGAGACGGATGGCGAATATACAACTGAGGCGGAAAGCACCGGCACCGGACGACTTGTGACTACCAGTGAAGCTGGTGATGATGAGACTACATATACCAAGAGTGAGGTTGCTGCGGATGAAACGTCAGATGCCAAGAGTGTGAGTGAGTGGTCAGAGTTTACGGCTAGAAAACATATTCCTGGTGTGGACGATGATGACGATGATGATGATGATACACGAGCATCACATTTTTCCGAGGAAGACCATGATGCCATTATCGAGTCCAGTCAAGACCACGATGATTCCATTATTGAATCCAATCAAGACCACGACGATGCTATTCTCGAATCCAGTCGAGAAGCCGACTCGACGTCTCATGACGACGAGGATGAAGCCGACATTGCTGACGGATCTGTGGAAGCCGAGGAGCAAGAGGAAGTCTCCACGCCCATATCCCCTGAGCACCCAGAGTCGGCCGTCCGGACAATGTTCGTCCCTATACCACCGGAAGATTATGTAGCGCCCACACGACCATTCCGCGATGCATCTCAGGTATCTCAAAACCGATTACCTTTCATGACTCCTATTGCTGAGAAGACCGAGTCTTCTCTCGGTCTCTTTACGGCACGTGCTGAGAAGGAAGAATTTATCTCCAAAACTCCGTCTAAAGCGAATGGTCAGCAGGCATCTTCCATCTTCCGGAGTAACGAGAGGCTCGATTCCAGTCCATTCCAGGAGGTTGGCAATGAGCCATTGCCTTTGACCGAAAAAATCCCCCCTCCAGCTCTTGGCGTCGTAACTAAAAACAAGGCGCCGCCATCAAGCAAGGCGACTGCGAATGGAGCCGCGTTCTCAAGGGACATCACGTCCAAAGGTCCCATAATCCAAGACCAGCAATGTAACCCCGTTGACGACTATACACGAACTCAAATATTTGCTGCCCTTCAACCTCCGTTGACCACGTACGAGGGTTACTTCGACCACTCGGCCGAGGCGCACGGCAAATCTGCAGAGCTAAAGAAGTTTGCCAAAGCAGTGGCCAAGATGAAGAAGAACGCCAGCGACAAGACCACCACAAACATCGCCATGCCACCCATTCTAAGCTTCCCAGGCGTAGACAGGGAGTACATGGTCAAGCGTGAGTTAGGCGCCGGCGCCTTCGCCCCCGTCTACCTCATCGAAACCATCACCGACTCCGACTCCACCACCGAGAGCAACGAGCCCGGCTCCGTCATGGGCCGCGGCGCCTTCTCCCTGCACCACCGCCAACCCCTCGAGGCGCTCAAGATGGAAGACCCGCCCACGGCGTGGGAATTCTACATCATGCGACAAGCCTCGCGGCGCCTGGGCGTCTCGCGCGCCGCCGCCAGCCTCATCCACGCGCACGAGTTCCACCTCTACCGCGACGAGTGCTACCTCATCGAGACGTACCGCGACCAGGGCACGCTGCTAGATCTGGTCAACCTCGCGCGCGCCGACAGCCAGCAGGCCGGCGGCGTGATGGACGAGCTGCTCGCCATGTTCTTCGCCATCGAGCTGCTGCGCACCGTCGAGGCGCTGCACAAGGTCGGGATCCTGCACGGCGACCTCAAGGCGGACAATGTGCTCGTGCGGCTTGGGGCGGGCGGCGGCGCGAGTGCGTGGAGCGCGCAGTACGCTGCTGATGGCAGCGCGGGGTGGGCGGAGCAGGGGGTGGCACTGATTGATTTCGGGCGCGGCGTGGACATGCGCGTGTTCCGGCCCGACGTGCAGTTCATCGCGGACTGGAAGACGGGGCCGCAGGACTGCGCGGAGATGCGGGAGCTGAGGCCGTGGACGTTCCAGATCGACTACCATGGCCTGGCGGGGATCCTGCACAGCATGCTGTTTGGGCGGTATATGGAGACGGTGGCGGATGTGAGGACGACGCTGCCGGGCCAGGGCGGGGCGGGGAAGCGGTGGAGGTGTAGGGAGGGGATGAAGAGGTATTGGCAGGGGGAGATTTGGGGGGAGTGCTTTGATCTTTTGTTGAATCCGACGGCAAATGTGGAGGGAGAGGAGGGGGGGAGGATGCCGGTTTTGAGGGGGATGAGGGGGGTGAGGGAGCGGATGGAGGGGTGGGTGGGGGCGAATTGTGAGAGGGGGGTTGGGTTGCAGAGTATGTTGAGGAAGTTGGAGAATAGTATCCAGGGTAGGAAGTAGGGGGTGTCTGTATGTGTCTGTGTGGAGTTTGGGATGGAGATAGATACCCTGGGTGCAGATGGAGTTGTGGCGTTTGAAGAGGGGTTGCTGGGTGTTATATTATGAGTTATTGTGGTATTTGTAGAATGACAACGAGTTCAACAGACTTTTGATTCCATGTTTATTAATGTAGTGACTATCTATACAAAGGTACGTTTCCAGATGCCTGCCACCCACCCAACACCTTTCACCACCCCACCCCCTCGCATCATACCACAAAAACCCCTCAATGACTACACCCCCCCTCACTCTCCTCATCCGTCTCAACCTCCACCTTCTTCCTCCCCTTCCCCTTCTTCACCATCCCATCCAACGTCTTCTGCATCCTCCTCTCCACCTGCCCCCCACACCTCTCCCTCTCCCCCCTCCCCACCTCCTGCAACCCCCTCTCCACCTCTTCTTCATTCTCCCCCCACTCCCCCCCCACCATCCCCTCCAACAACTTAATCTCCCTAGCCCACACCCCCCTATCCTCCCCGCCCACCTTCTTTCCCCCCTCCATCCGCTCAATCGGCGTCTCCAGCACCATCGGCAGCCCCTCGAACCCCGCGTAGTTAACCACATTCCAGAACGCGCGCAGACCGAGGAAGCCAGTCCCGATGTTCGCGTGCAGGTCGCGGCGGCTACCGAGGGGCGTCTTGGAATCGTTGAGGTGCAGGGCGCGCAGGTAGTCGGCGCCGACGATGTCATTAAACTCCGCCATTGTCTTTGCGAACGCCTCGGGGCTGCGCAGGTCGTAGCCCGCTGCGAAGGCGTGGCAGGTGTCTATGCACACCCCCACGCGGCTCTTGTCGTCGACGAGCTGGATCACATCTCTCAGGTCCTCAAAGCGCGAACCGACTACGTTCCCGGCGCCAGCCATGTTCTCCAACAGCGTAACAACGGACTTCGTCGCTTTATGCGCACGATTCAGCATCTTAGCGATCCGCGCGATCGCCTCACCACGCGGCGCACCCCCCGTGTTGCCGGGATGGAAGTTATACAGCCCGATGCCGAGGGCTTCGCAGCGCGCCAGGTCGTCGAGGAAGCACGTGTATGCCTGCTCTGCCTTCTCCGGGTCGGATTGCGCGAGGTTGACGAGGTAGGAGCCGTGGGGGAGGATGTGCCGGGCGGGGTCGTAGGAGTGCTGCTTGGAGAGGGAGAGGAAGTCGGTGGTTGAGGTGCTGGAGAGTGGGGGGGAGGTCCATTTGCGTTGGGACTTTAGGAAGAGGGCGAGGCTGTTGGCGCCGATGTGGAGGGCGTTGGGGAGGGAGTTTTGAACGCCTGGGGGGGGGGGGGGGTTAGGGGGAAGTTCTGTGGGATGGATTGGGGTGATGTGGAGAAAGTAGGGGTGAAGAAAGTAGGGGGCTTACCTCCTGCAGCGCTGATGTGCGCGCCGATGTACATCTTCCTTTTCAACGTCGCAACCGCAGTGCGCGCAGCGAGCGGCATACCGTCGTTCTCAGCCTCCTCCTTCGTTTTACGTTTCTTGACTGGTTTTTTAGCCGGCTTCTCTACGGTCTTCTCGTCGTCCTCCGAGTCTTCGTCTTTGATCTTCCTCTTTATCGGGGGCGGCGAGATCTCCGCTTCTTGGGCGCTTTTCCTCTTCGCCGCAGCGGTAGGTTTAGTGCTCTTCGCAGCTGCAATTTTGCCGTTCACAGCAGTGGGGGCGCTCTCTTTCTTCACGGCCGCCTTGCCGCCTCGTTTCTTGACTTCGGTCTCTGAACTTACTTCCTCGTCCACCTCAGTAATGCCCTTCTCGATCTCACGATCCGGTGTCTCGGCGTAAGAAGCAATAGCAGTTTTCCTGCTCGAGCGGCGCGACATTATCCCGTCCTATCAGAGGTCCGCTATGCACTCTTGTGTGCCTGTGTATAGGTTTTGCCGTTAAAATGACAGTTCGCGAGACAATGGGTGCGTCTTTTTGGACTCGGGGGGTTATGAGGTGAGGTAAGGGAGGTCGGATTGAGGTGACGCGTTAGTAAGCTTCGCGAAAGGCGCGGTGTCACGTGTTTCTCTTAAGCTTTGCTCGAGAAACTCCCCCAATTCGAGGATAAGGGAGAAACTGAGCCTCGATTTATTTATTGTATAATTCGCAGTGTCTACTGGTGTAAGAAGGTTGTGTGGTTGTAGAAGGATGGCAATAAAAAAAATATGGGTTTTGTTATTTCATTTTTGTTGGTTGATATAAATTCTTAAAACTCAAAAGAGCTATCCCCAAGCTATATAAAGGCCGTTATTTTTTTTCTCTCTAATAGCATCAAAGGGTTCTAGGTCACACCCCTCAAGGCAGCTAAATCACCTCAAAGCTAGCTAAGTATAAAGGCAAATAATCCATAGTATATGCCAACATAGAAGCATCCTCAAGTCTCATAATCAACTCCCCACCCCTCTCCAACGCCTCCTCTCACTCCACACCCCGCCCCACCCCATCCATCCTTTCACATCCCCCCATGCCTCCCATCCGTCGCCCGATCCAAATTAAACGCCGCACTAATAAGCGCCAAATGACTAAAAGCCTGCGGCGTATTCCCCAACTGCTCCCCACTCCTCGCAATCTCCTCCGAGAACATGCCCAAATGATTCGAGAAGCTCAGGATATTCTCAAACACATTCACCGCCCGCGTCAAATACTTCTTATCATACACGCCCGCCCGCGTCATGGCCTCAACCAGCCAGAACGTGCACATGCTGAAGGCGCCTTCGTGCCCGCCCACCCCGTCGTCGGATTGTGCGGTGTTGTAGCGGTAGACGAGGCCGGTGGAGGTGAGGCCGCCTTTTTCGGGGGTGAGCAGGATGCGGTCCATGGTGCGAAGGAAGCGGGGGTCGTTGGGGGAGATGAAGAAGACGAGGGGGGCGATGAGGATGGAGGAGTCGAGGGCGTCGCCGCTTTCGTAGGATTGCACGAAACATTGGAGGGTTTGGCTGTAGCCTGTAAGGGGTTAGTTTTGCTCGTGGGTGATGGGGAGATGGGGTGGGGGAGATGGACCTTTGTTCATAATCTCCTCGTAAATCTCATCGCGTGCCGCCATCCATGCTGCGCGGTTAGGGCAGGGCAGACACCTCTTCTCCGACAGTCTTAGGCCGCGATCAAAGGCCACCCAGAGCATGATCTTGCTGTACACAAAATTCTGCTTATTATTCCTCACTTCCCAGATCGACATATCGGGATCTATAGGCTAGTCAGCACGGTTCCAAATGCCAACGAGAGATAGTGGAGGGCAGGTAGTTACCTCTCCAGATGGTGAGCACGTAGTCCAGGATCTCCCGGACAGACACCCATTGGTCCCACGTCACGGGCTTGCCGTACTTGTTGTACAGGTAGATGCCGTCCATCAGCTCGCCGTAGATGTCGAATTGTTGGTGGAAGGCGGCGCCGTTGCCGATGCGGACGGGGGCGCTGCCGCGGTAGCCTGAGAGGTGGCTGTTTGTCAAGAAATGTCAGTGTTTGCAAATCTTTGTAAAGAGGAGTTAGGACTCACGAAAGCTCCAACTCGGGGATGTCGGTTTCGCCGCGGATCGTAAACATAATGGGTAGTGCCCCCTCGGGCGATCTAGACTTCCTAAACCTATCGCTGATGAAATCCATATACGAGTCCGCCTCCTCCGTGAACCCCATGCGCAGGAGGATATAAATCGTAAAACTCGAATCCCGGATCCAACAGAACCGATAATCCCAGTTCCTACACTATAGTCAGCAGGATGCTCATCACACAAAGTTTGTCTCCAAGAAGAAGCTGTGACACTGACGCATGGAGAGCTCGAGATTTCTCGTGTTCCAAGCTCCTTGGGCCACTATCATATTCGGTGTGAGACATTTATGTTCAAAGGAAAGCTACGCTATAATACATGGCATGGTACGACAGGACTAGAAAGAGAAACGCCAGAAAATAGCTCGAGAGCACTCACCGAACGCCTCCAATGGCTTCTGGGACGGAAAACGTGGGCGCGGCTATGATGGCGCCCGTCGGTTCGTAGGTGAGCAGTTTGAGAATCATCAAGCTCCGGCTGACGACCTCGCGCCAGCGGCCCTTGTACTTTGATTTCGAGATCCAGTTGTACCAGAAGGCCTGGGTGTCGTGCTGCTGCGTGTCAAGGACCTCGGTGGTGACGTCCGGGGTGACGTGGTCGGGAATGTCGTCGCGGAGGACGAAGGAGATGGCCTGGCCCTCTTCGAGGTGGATGTGCGCCACGACGCCTTCGCCGAGCATCTTGTCCTTTTTGACGGTGGTGAATTTTAGGAGGGGGCAGGTTATGGAGTCCTCGTCGCCTTTGTCGATGGTGACGTCGAGTTGCAGCTTTAGGTTCTTGGAGGAGAAGGTGACGGTCTTGGATTCGGGCTCGGCGTGGCCGCGGTTGGGGATGTGGATTTCCACGGTGTGCTCAGCGCGGGCGTAGTCGAATGCTGGGAAGATTTCAACGTCTGGTGTATGTTAGCTTGAGCATGGCCTCTTCGACTGGGAGAATATACCAATATCAACATATCCCCTAATACACTCCACACGCCTGACCAGCCACTTCTTCAATTCATCCTGGACAATCACCGTCTCCTTGAACGGTAACCGCTTCTGCTTCAACAGGACACTCGTGTTCTTGGGACGCGGGAAGAAGTCAATCAAGTCCATGGCTCCGTCCTCGTGGATGTATCGGGTCTGGAGGATGTTGGACGAGGGCAGATATTGTTGCTTGGTCGTGTATTGCACGCCCTTGGTCGGGGAGATGTTGAAGTAGCCGCCACGTTCCGAATCGAGAAGGCGGCCAAATACGGTGGGGGAGTCGAAGTCGGGCCTGGGTTTGCGTTAGTGGTGTGGTTTTATGAGACCGGATGGAGTGGGAATTGGAGGGTAATGGAATTGAGGGGTAGATGGGTATATATGATACTTTGGGGACAATATGAGAATCTTACCAGCACATAAAGTCCAGGCTCCCGTCGATGCCCACCAGGGCACACGTTCTCATATTACCGATGAGTCCATAGTCTTCGATGGGGAGGTAGCCTACAGCGAAGCAGAAGTCAGTGGCATATTCACCATGGGTGGGAGAAGCTGACCACCTGTCCCTTTTCTCCTCTCGCACTCAGGTTGTCCGGACGAGGACATGATGGTGGTGCTTGTCAATGGTCACCGGAAAGTTGGGGAAGTTCGTATGGTCTCAGCGGTGGGATTTTGGTATGGTCTCAATGATGGGATTGTAGATTATAGAAGAAGACGAGGGGTTTGGAAACAAAGAGAGATATCTCCTCGTTATATGCAGGAGCTCTCTTTTCTTATTGCTGGGGCTTTACGAGGAATGGATGAAGTTATTGGGGAATGTCCGTGGTCTGGATTGGGCTGGGGGCTGAACAGAGTAGTAATATGATGACGGTGCATGATCACATCGAGGGGAGCTTTGGGGCGGGGGCCAATCAGAGGAGCGGGAGAGCTCTCGAGGTGGGGGAATTGGGATTTGGGGGAGGCCGAGGGGCAAGATCCGGGCAGAGGGTAGTACTATTCCCCTTTGGGGTTAGTTGTGCCGTATTTAGACTGGATTGGGGTTTGGCTTCATGGTTATGCTGACTAAGCTGTAGTTTTTGTATGGTGTTGATAGGAAATTTGGTCTGGAGCTCTCTTAAGCTTACGAGCTCTCGTCGTCGTTGGTTGTCTCTGATGCCGCTAGTGATTACTCATGGTGCATATTGCGGTCACGTGCATGCAATTGTGCGTGAATGCAGCTACTGCTCTGTCTGTACGTCTGTACACATCACCATACTTCTGTCGGGATATATACTCGCTGTTATTACGGACGAATAGTATTATAGTTACAGTATTGCAGGTTTGAGCATATTGGAATTTGTGGTCACAGGCATGGCGTGACGGTCTTCCTCCAGTTTTGCATCCATTTTTTATCCAGTTTCTGTATCTCCATCTTATTTTTCCATCATCTTTTACATCATCTCTTGTGCATCATGTCTCTGTCGGTATCGGTATCTGGTATCTGCGTCGTGGATCCCACCAATACGGTCCAGTTAGTTATGGTAGGGTAGGTACATGGGAAGACGTATGGTTACAAGTACAAATACAAGTACAAGCGGTCAGTGGTGGTGGTACCTTAGCTAAGATCTTACAAAGTCTTTTTTGTATGGAGTTGCTGTTGCTGGAGCCTTTTCAGTGGGGCCCGGCAGTACAAACAATGGCAGCCGGCGTTACGTCAATGGTTCATCCCATATCCCGTAGTTGCTGTACCAGCGAAGACTAAAGAAGACTACGGCCGGCAACAAGAACACCCGAAGTGGAATTGGCTGCGTGTACAGCTGGGGCCAAGCTCCTTGGAAGGTCTTGGCATTGGCGTCTGAGGCGTCTTGAAAGCGGCATCATCAAACAAATTAAACAAATCAGAGTCACGGGGCACAAGGCGGGTTGGAGGACAGGTCACAAATCAGAAATGTTCTCTATGAAAGTACCTCGCAAGGCTTCTTTGCATGAAAGGTACTTCTGCGCATGCTCTTTGGTGTCGGGTGTTGGTGTCGGTGTCGGTGCTGTGTTGAAGAAACGCTGACATAACTCCTCCGCTGACATAATTCTGCATTTGTTGCATTTCATTAAAGTTATGCGAAGATGAATATCCTCATAGTTTAAGGATATCTGCACACAATTACAGCATATGCAACACAATTCACCATATACACGTATAGACGAGGTACGAGTACGACTGACAGTGCTGTCTGTACTGTGTATAGTGTGGCTTATGCAGGAGATCATATGGACGAGCACTGACGCCGAAGCCGACCTCGACTCTGCCGTGTCGTTCTCCCTCTATGTCCTCTTCCCCTACAAACCTCCCATCAATATATACAGACATACTCACATATATATACAGATCCCTCATACACAAAAGCCTCACCGTCGTCACGACTCTTATACTCTGACACAAAACACGAGCACCACAAGTACCGCCGAACACCGAATACCCTCTTTTCAAAACAGTACATCCAAACCACACTACAACTCCACCATCTACAAAGTACCCCTGTACTCATCGGGGCTGATTTCCCCCCTGTGGCTACTCCGCCGGCCAGGTCCCCACTGAGACAGCAAAATCTCATCTCAAATCTCAAATCTGGCAACGCAAGCCTGACGACACAAAAGCCACAGCCACAACCCACAACCTCCTACCCCCCAGTCAGAACCCGCTATAACCCGCCGAAACTACGCCTAATCAACGCCAGAGACGACGCCAAGGAGAGAAAAAGGGGAGCACATGGCCATAGGGTAGCAATAGTACCTCCGCTATCCCTCCCTCGTCCCTCCTCCCATACCGCGAATACCTCCACAACGGCCCCAGTACAGCTGTACCCGCAAAGTCTACGCCCTACACCAACCTCCGTACTGTCCGTACTGGCCGAGTACTCCGTACTACTGCGAGGAAGAGGAGGAGGAGGTACTGTGGCCTGTACCTCCTGGATCCTGGATCTTTTCCCACCACCACCCGCCCGATCTGGTCCACAAGACCCGACAGAGGATCTGCTCCCCCATTCTCCCCCCTTCCCTATCCTATCCTGGCCCTAGTCGATCATGGACGTCAACACAAATCAATTCAAGCTCGAGAGTCTCCCTTCAACATCTACTGCTACTGCACCTACGCCGCCTACCACACGACCAACCATCCCCTACGCCCAGTTCCCGCGTCCGACCCTCCACGATCCGGACGCCAGCTTCGACGCCCCCGACCCCGATCACTTCGACTACGACTACGACTACGACGACCACTCGGATGCCAGCGCAGCCTCGAGCAGCACCCTTCGACGCGGCTCCTTCGCAGCCATGGACTCCACAACCACCTCCCAGCACCGCCGGCGGCGAAGCACGCTCACGAGCCTGCAGCCCCCCAACGCGAGGGGACAGCGGTCAGGGCGGATACGGGATGGGCTCACCGAGGAGCTGAGCTGGTCACAGGAGGAGGAGCCGTGGTCGCAGGATGAGTCAAAGTCGAATAGCGATGAGGCAGGGGGGCATGGGAATAACAGCTCCGACGACGACAACAACCTGCAGGATGACGAGGAGACGGGGTTGACGGGGTCGAGCCGGCGGCAGAAGCGGCGGCGGAGGAACACGTTGCTCGACCAGCGCGTCGCCAAGGAGTCAGAGATCACAAGGGAGGAGCGGAAAGAGGCAGACCAGAATGTGATCAAGGATATGGCCATCAATGGGTTGTTTATCCTGTTATGGTATGTCCGCCCTAATCCCCCCCAATGCGCCTCGACGCGTGGCTAATTCGAAACCCCCCTTTCAGGTACATTTTCTCCCTCTCCATCTCCATCTACAACAAGTGGATGTTCTCGGGCGAGCACCTCAACTTCAAATTCCCCCTCTTCACAACATGCATGCACATGCTCGTGCAGTTCTCCCTCGCCTCCCTGGTGCTCTACCTCTTCCCGCGATTCCGGCCGCGCGCAGACTCCCTCACGCACCCAGACTCCGTCTACACGCCCGAGGAGCAGCGGAGACGCGATCTCGATGCCGCGGAGCACAAGCCGCTGATGACGAGGTGGTTCTACTTTACGCGGTTGGGGCCCTGCGGCCTCTCCACGGGTCTTGACATTGGCCTCGGTAACATGTCGCTACAATTTATTTCCTTAACTTTTTACAGTACGTCCTCCCCCATGCCCCCCTGTCTACCCCAGCTTTTTACCGAACTAACACCCCCCAGCAATGTGCAAATCCTCGGCCCTAGCATTCGTCCTCATCTTCGCCTTCCTCTTCCACCTCGAGACCCCCTCCCTGAAGCTCATCGCCATCATCGCCACCATGACCGTAGGCGTCGTGATGATGGTCGCCGGCGAAGTCGACTTCTCCCCCATCGGCTTCACCCTCGTCATCAGCGCCGCCTTCTTCTCCGGCTTCCGCTGGGCCCTGACCCAGATCCTCCTCCTCCGCAACCCCGCAACGTCCAACCCCTTCGCCTCCATCTTCTACCTCGCCCCCATCATGTTCCTCTCCCTTCTCGCCATCGCCATCCCCGTCGAGGGCCCCCGCGCCCTCATCGCCGGCCTCCAAGTCCTCATCGAGAACAAAGGCCCCTTCCTCGGCCCGACCATCCTCCTCGCCCCCGGCGCGATCGCCTTCTGCATGACAGCCTCGGAATTCGCGCTCCTCCAGCGCACCTCCGTCGTCACCTTATCTATCGCCGGCATCTTCAAGGAGGTCGTCACCATCCTGGCTGCGGGGCGCGTGTTCAGCGACATCATGACGCCCGTCAACCTCGGCGGGCTGGCCATCACCATCGCGGCGATCGCGGGGTATAACTACGTCAAGATCATGAAGATGAGGCAGGAGGCGTTGGCGACGGCGCATCTGGCGAATCTGGGGGTTGCGGGGCGCCATGAGCCGTTGTTGGCGGATGAGGAGGAGGAGGAGGGCGCGTTTGGGAGGGGGCGAGGGGAGCAGGGGAAGGCGCAGGAGAGTCAGGGATTGCTGGCGCAGGGGTCGGGGAGGGATTGAGGGGTGTGTGGTGGGGAAATAAAGAGGTGGCGCTGGGCGCTGCTAAAAGGGGGGAGGTATTGGCATGTATGTATGTATTGTATATTGGAGTGATAACCTTTGGTTGGGCAGATTGGGCGTGCATAGCGTGGATGTATGATGGGTATAGATAATAGATGGGCACTGAGGGTGTCGGACGAACTGAACTACTCTTTTTCCTTTTCTGTTCACAAAATAGTAGGGAGTTACCTACCTACCTACCTGTGTGCTTTTGGTGATTGATTGTGCGTGTCATGTGCTGGGAGAGAAGGCGCGGGGTGAGGGACCCTCGGTCGTTCTTTCCTCGTCTGGATGGGTGCGCCACTTAGATCATCATACCACCACGCGGAGTAGGGGTCCTCGCCACATATAGCTACGAGATGACTTCAATGCATCACCACCACAACACTCAACACTGTATCGGGGTTATGAATTGATACAGCAGTCTACTATATAATATCGCATATTCAGTCCGGTCGCCGACTCTCATCTACTATATACCGCGTATTCGCATCATCAGCCAACACCTTATCACCCCTTACTGCCCCTCGATGGAGCAGTCCATACTCTCATATCCGCACACAGCTACCACCACCCACAACCCACCACATCAATCCAACCCCCCCAGCTCTGACCGCTCTTCACGCCCATCTAGACTTCACCTGCCCCTACCCGCGGGCACTCACCAATAATCACACATAAACCCCGTGTCTATCGTCCGCGGGCCCCCGCATATGCACGCACCCTCCCTACAATGGCATCCATCACCGCCACCAACGCCATCGAGGAGGAGACCTACGACGACTACGTGGCAGAGGAGTTCTACCCCGCGCGCATAGGGGAGGTGATTAAGTCGAGTGGGGAGGAGTATGAGATTATTGGGAAATTAGGGTTTGGAAGGCATTCTACGGTTTGGTTATGTCGGGAGAGAGGGTATACAAGTCCCCCTTCCCCCCCACCACCATCTTCCTTGATCAACCCATATCTAACCCAAACACAGGGACGACAAATTCTACACCCTAAAACTCACAATCTCCCACCACCCCCACACCACCAACCGCGAAGCAGACATCTACACCCTCATCCAATCCCTCCCCCCCTCCCCGCACGCAGGGCGTGCGCACGTGCGCGAGCTGCGCGAGGCGTTTGAGATCCAGGGCCCGGAGGGGCGGCACTGGTGTCTCGTGCACCCGGTGCTGGGGCTGAGCGTGCAGGAGTGGTTGGAGGGGTTTGAGGGGGGGAGGGTGCCGGTGGGGGTTATGAAGGGGTTGGTGAGGTGTCTTTTGGAGGCGTTGGATTTTTTGCATGAGGAGGCGGGGGTTATACATACTGGTATGTCTTATTCCCCCTTTCTCTTTCATATTTTATCATTTCTCCGGCCCCGCCCCATCTAACTGCTCGACATCCATATAATAGCTGACAGCCCGCTAGATATCCAAGCCTCCAACATCCACCTCGCCCTCTCCAGCACCTCACCAATCGACAGCTTCGTAGCAGCAGAGAAGGACCACCCCAGTCCCCACAAGACGGTCGATTCGCAGCGCACCATCTACCGCTCGCGCCGGCTGTCGGTGGCGCTGGACCCGGAGCCGGGGGTGCCGACGCTGACGGACTTTGGGCTTGCGGTGCGGGATGCGCATGTGCCGCATGCGGGGCTGATACAGCCGCTGCTGTTTAGGGCGCCGGAGGTTATCTTGAGGATGCCGTGGGATTGGAGGGCGGATGTTTGGAATTTGGGGGTTTTGGTGAGTTGAGTCCTGGTAGGGTAGATAGGGGAGGAGGGTGGGGGAGAGAGGGGGCAGGGTCAGAGAAATAGAAGGATAGAAAGGCTAATGATGAGGGCAGATGTGGCAGCTTATGTTTAATCAACATCTCTTCGATGGGGAGACGGAGGGGGAGCAGTTGAGGGGTATGGTTGCGTCCCTTGGCCCCCCTCCTCCCGAATTCGTGTTGCAGGGTCGATTGGGGGTTAGGGAGTTGTACTTTGATGATGATGGTGAGTTTTCCACCTTGGGCATGGGGTCGCTGGGGTGGGGTGCTGGTGGATGATGACGGCGGTGCTAACTACGCCCAGGCGTCTGGAGAGGGGACCCAATCACCCCAGATCCTCTTGGAGAGTCGTTGGAGGGAGAGGAGGCGGGGGAGTTCTTGGACTTGCTGATGGGGATGGTGAGGTGGGTGCCGGGGGAGAGGAAGAGCGCGAGAGAGCTGTTGGGGCATCCGTGGTTGGCGGTTGGGGGTGATGGTGCGGGTGAGGAGGCGGGGAGGGAGTGATGGTTGACTAGCGCACCTCATGGTAGGTACAGGAGACGATTGCAATATTGACTGGGTGCGTTGGGCGACTTATTCTTTGCGGCGTCAAAAAGGGGTGGTTTTATTGCTGGTTCGGGACTATTGGGGGGTGATTTATCTGCCTCGGAAGGGCGCAACCGCCTGCCCTCTCCCCACTATGTCTGTTGTCGAACAATGCAGTCTATGCGGTTTGATGGGGGAGAGGGGGGCTTTGGTGGCGCATTTAGGGGGTAGATCATCGCCCGATAGTGTCTAACTGTCAAGATGCCACGCGCTTGATGCGAGGGTGGCGGAGGAGAGGTCCTCGACTCACACAGTCAACGTTGCAATCCTCCTTTGTGGCTGCCTGATTGTGGGGTGGGTACTGCGGGGAGATAGGGGGGGGGAGGGGTTTTATTGCCGTTTGTGGGGATCCCATTATCAGTAGTGAAACCCCCCTGCCTCTCCTGGTTTCTTTTTTTTTACTCCTAACGACTATCATTATGCGGCTTCTACCACATATGAGAAGCCCCTTGTGGGGATTGATGGTGGTAGTGTAGGAGCTGCTGTTGTTGGTTGTTGAGGGGGGGGGGTTCTCACATGTGGTGGCAGCAGTATAGTGGTAGTCGTCGGGAAGTGTGTGTTTGTGTGATTGCTGGTTGTGCGGTATGGGTTTCCCTAGACGCTGATAGTTGCGGCGTACTTGTGATTCCGAGTCCGTTACTTATTGAGATTCTTGGCTTCGAATGGGGAGGGGCTCATTCACGATTGTGATACTGCTGTCCCTGTCTGTCGCCGCGGAGCACGATTCCCCAACTGCTCGCAAGATCGTCGATGAGCGCCGGACCATCTATGCCTCACGGCCCCTCGCATTTTTTCTTGGCGAGCCGACGCTCTGCGATTTTGGACTCGCCGTTATAGCGCCCGGGCCGCACGGGGGGACAATCCAGCCCCTCCCCTTTCGCGCCCCTGAGGTCATCCTAGGAATTGCGTGGGACACAAAGGTCGATATATGGAACCTGGGTACGCTGGTATGTGCTGTGGTGATTTAGGCGCAGAGATAAGAAGCGAAAAGCTAACAATGCGTGCAGTTGTGGCAGCTTAGCTTCAACACGCAACTTTTTGTTGGCGACACAGAAAGTGAGCAGCTGGCGCGGATGATTGCGTATCTCAGCCCGCCACCGAGGGAATTTGTGGCTAGTAGCCGCCAGAGCATAAGGGAGCTGTATTTTGATGACGACGGTGAGTTGCCATTGCTGGACACTGTGTGATTCTGGTTAACGGGGGCTCAGGTGTATGGAAAGGGGCGCCGATTACGCCGACGCCGATAGGTGAGGTACTAGAGGGGAAGGAGGCGGCGGGGTTTCTAGATTTACTGGGAGGGATGTTGTCATGGGTGCCGGGGGATAGGAAGACAGCGAAGGAGCTCTTGGAGCATCCGTGGCTGGCGGATGACGCTGATGATGAGAATGAGGAAGTTGGGGAAAGCTAAAACCCCGCACTCACAGTATTTAACTTGCTTTATTGAGAGTTAGAGTGCATTTAGCTAATGTCAAACCTCTGAATTTTAAGCCTTCCTAATTTGACCATGTCTAGAGGCTCACCATCTGACAGTCCATAGACGTAAGCTGCCCCTACAAGCACTGTCTTCGCATCTTCAATCCGAAGAAGCACCGGGAGAGAGCAGTTATTTATAACGCATAGTGTATCTCCGGGCGTCATGTACTGGGGGCCTACTCCAATGTAGCCATCAGCCGTGAAGAACACCGTCTTATTTTCGAAGTTGGTTTGTACGTCTAAAAGTAGCATAGCGTATTCCCAGTGATCTTCTTCGGACATGCGTAAGATCCCCTGTCTCCATCGTTCCGTCTCTTCCTTGTTTTCACAATCTCGATATTGGGTCTCCAAAAACCCACCGAGGCCCCCAGAAGCGTCGAGGTCCGCCCAGCTCCAATCGTGCCCTTCTTTTGCAAGGATTTTCATCGTGGTCATACAACGAAAAGTTTGAGCCGAATATGACTCAGGGTCTAGGGTGCCCGTGAATTTCTGTTTAGTATCCGGATCAATGCCTTGGTGTAAGGTATAGTACCAAGCCTGAAGTGGTCGAATACCCGTCGGGTGGCGTCTCCCTTTCATATTCAATACATATTCCATACTACTGTCACACACGGCCTGATCCAAATCATCAGGATTATTCATTGCCATCGTTGTCACCGTAACTTGACTGCATAGCACGCCATCCACGCCCAATACTCCGTTTCCCGAGTACTGCTCCTTACAAACACTCAGTGTGGCAAATTGTCCGTACGTTCGCCAATCCGGCTGAAAAATATAAGCCCTTTTATAGAGCATACTCAGATCGGGTAGCCATGATGGGAGATTGTAAGGGTTCTCCTTGTAGAGGCCTACACCGGCCCATCCAATACCATAGTCTCTTGGTTCATCTCCGCCGGAACAGTCATTGATTATCTCAGAATGCCACTCAAGATATACTTCACGTACGCTCTTGTTGTAATCTGGTTTGATGTTCAAGTTAAGCAAGCTTTTGACACCGTAGACCATGTCTCGCGCATCCGTTGCCTGGCAAAGCTCGGCAAGTTGGAGGAGACGACCTGGAAAGGCATCTCCAGATTTCCGAAGAATTCTCATCTGGAGTGTGGTTTTCACGATTGGCGTTTTGAGTGACATTAACGTTACCTGCCACTCAGTATGATGGATCTCAGGCGGGCGTATTGACTGGCCATCTAGCGTCAAAATGAAGGTGAAGAAGAGAATAAAATCTTTGAGAGTGGATACCTCGGTGCCACAGCGAATAATGTTTGTGTCGAACGACTTTGAAAGCACGCGTTCTTGGACAATCCAGATGCGTTCCCAGTAAGAGAGATTATTGAGCGCAGTAAATGAGTGCCAGGCAGGATTGGATTTTGTATCACTCCCGTCGTCGTGCAATTCTGGGTGACTAGATATCCAACTGAGTCCTGCCTCAGTGAGCCTTTCCGTTAAATCGATCGCCTCTTCTCTATTATTGCTTTGGTCGTCACCATCGTTTTGTTGGTTTAAACTTCTTGCTCTATCATATCGCTGGAGAATTTTTAGTGAGGTTTCAGTTGGCAATGCTTGAGATAGGCTATTGATCCATCTGAGTGAATCGTCAATATGCCATTTCCCAGGCATTCCAAGCCAGCTAACAACAAAATTGGCACAACCGTAGATCGATCCCATTAGGGTAACTTGCTGGTTTCGTTCCTGGGTATCATTTTGATTGATGCATATAGCATCGACCCAAATAGGGATCTCTTCCTTTTTATTGCCCTTGGTGTTTCGCGTGATGCCATACTTGCGCATATGCCATAGTGCCGACCCTAAGTTTGTCGTTGCGGCAAACGGCAAACCGTTGACTATAATGTCTTTGGTGATGGCTTGATCTCCCCATACATAGGATAAAGCGGCATATTCAGGTTGCTCATTGAGGCTAACATTTTGAATCTTGCATGATATAGTTTCATCATCATCATTGCTCGGAAGAATGACAACCAGGCGTATCTCATTCCGGGACTCATCGAGCGGGCTGTAATGAGTCTTATGTGCCATAACTCACTCAGGCCATACAATCCATTCTAGAAACGATCATCAATTAGACAGTGAGAATTCAAAATTGCATAATCGTAGGCTTCTAGCTGATAACATTTAAACGCGTATAGTGGCTGTTGGTGAACGCAAGTATGTGTTCCGGCCCAATCACGAATAATGCCCAACCGCGCGGAGTCGGGGTAATATAGCGAACTCGGAAATGAAGTCAGAAATGGCAAACATCATGTGACTAATATCTAAGGATGGAGATGAGTCTCTTTTCTCCTAAGTAATTGCAATTGCAGACTTATCAAGCCCGCAGAGTCGTAAGAGGTTGCTAAAAGATGGCAGCAGCTTGCCCGCAGCCAATAATACGTCTGTATTCGTGCCCAACTCGTTACTCAACATATTCTCCTATCAGCTCCTTTACTGCCTCCTTTCAACTTCTGTGTCACGAGCGATCGAATGCAGGCTCTTTAGTTTTGCTTCGGAGAGGATCCGCTAGTTTATCAGGTCGGCAAAAGGAAGATGATCATAGTCTCAAATGCGGCTTATATTCTATATTATCATAATAAAATCATGACCAACAACCTTGCCTCTATTGAGCGGTCTAACTTTCGGAACCCAGCTTTGACGCCAGGTTGACACAGATGCTCAGTCAGGTGTAGAATAGTGCTGTTCTAGAAATTGATTTTCAAACCGCGCCGCGTAAAATGCACTTATTTCCTATCATCGCTTTGTAGTTTACGTGCGAAACGACCGACTTCAGAGGGAAGGAACGACCGATTAACTAAGGAAAGAACGACCGATTAACTGAGGAAGGAACGACTGACTATATAAAAAGGGAAGGAACGACCAACTAACAAGGGAAAGAACGATCGTATATGGTTATATTTTGTAATTTTTCGTTCCTTCCTTCTATGGATGAGAAGAAGGATAAATGTTTATATGATATAGTTGGTATTTTAATGTCATGTATGGTTTTTGTTTTATGATAGGTAATCGGTTGGCTAGATGGGGTAGTGAGGATATGTTTCCGTTACGAGGTAGAAGAGACCGGGGGGAGATAGTTGGATGATAGTCATTAGTAGTATATAACAGCAGAACAGGTATCGTGCTCGACTACTCTTCGTATAGTCGTCGTGCTTCGATAACTCCTCGTGTAGATATCGTAATACTAAAGGACTCTTATAGCCACTATACTCGACAACTCCCTAGACAGTCATTATATCAGAGTACTCCTCGTATAGTCATCGTACTCAACTTCTCCCCATATAGTCACTCACATCCCACTATCTTCGTACCAGTTGCCACCCCATCACCCATCCAAATCCAACCCCCTCCCCCAGCCCAGCCCCCTTTCCTACCAATCCAACCCACACAATCATCACGCATCACAGCGAAGAAAAGCATCACACATCAAACCCGACGAAACCCCCATTTCACTGCATGCAAATCATCACATTCAATTCAATCAAGATCACAAAAAAAAGTTAAATTGTTCAACTTAATCATCATCCCTCCACTCTCACACATCCCATCTTCATTCACAATCTAATTTTCCCCCCTTTTCCCATCATTCTTCCTTTTTCCCTCGGAGGCCAAAACTCTATCTCCACCCCCATTATCCGCAGCCCGCCACTCTCCTTTTATCAAAAGCAGAAAAGCACAGCTCAGATCACACACAACTAACTTCGACACCTAGCACAGACAAACCAGCCCATCTAAGCCTGGTACGTCGACGCCGACACGTTACCTCCGCGTCCAGTCCAGTTAACGTGAATGTTAGTGTCAGCGGGGTACTTCTCATTCGCCGCCTCAGGCTTCATCTTGAAGGTGTGAGCCCCAAAGTAATCGCGCTGCGCCTGGAGGAGGTTGGCAGGCAGATCCTTAGTGCGGTATCCATCGAACCACGACAGCGCGGTGCTGAAGCACGGGGTGGGGATACCGAGCAGCGCGGTCTTGGAGACGACGTCTCTCCACCCAGGCTGCGCGGTGTGGATGGCCTTGTTGAAGAAGTCGGAGAAGAGGAGGTTCTCGAGCTCCGGGTCGGAGCGGTACGCGTCCGTGATGTCCTTGAGGAAGACGGAGCGGATGATGCAGCCGCCGCGCCACATGAGCGCGATGGACGGCTTGTTGAGCTTCCACTTGTACTCCTTGGCGGCCTCCTGCATGAGCATGAAGCCCTGCGCGTACGAGATGATCTTGGACGCGTACAGCGCCTGCTCGAGATCCGCGAGGAACTGCTCCTTGTTGCCCTCGAACTTGGTCGAGCGGCCGACGAACTGCAGCTTCTCCGCGGCGCGGGTGCGCTCGCCCTTGATGGAGGACAGGCAGCGCGCGAGCACGGACTCGGCGATCAGGGTCACGGGCATGCCGAGGTCGAGCGCGTTGATGGCGGTCCACTTGCCGGTTCCCTTCTGGCCGGCGGAGTCGAGGATCTTCTCGAGGAGGGGCTGGCCGTCGGTCTCGTCGTTGAAGTACATGATGTCGCGGGTGATCTCGATCAGGAAGGAGTCGAGGACGCCCTTGTTCCAGGTGGTGAAAACGTCACCGATCTCCTTGTTCGACATACCAAGAGCACGCTTCATGATATCGTAGGCCTGTAGGGGTTAGCATTACGACTTCCTACTTAACATCACAATTTGATAACTCACCTCGCAGATCAACTGCATGTCACCGTACTCAATACCGTTGTGGACCATCTTGACGTAGTGTCCAGCGCCCTCGTCACCAACCCACTCGCAGCAAGGCTCGCCATCAGACTTGGCAGCAATGGCCTGGAAGACGTCCTTGATATAAGGCCAGGCCTCCTCGTTACCACCGGGCATCAGCGAGGGGCCGTAGCGGGCACCCTCCTCTCCGCCGGAGACACCGCTGCCGACGAAGCGGATTCCCTTGGAGTCGAGGTACTTTGTGCGGCGGGTGGTGTCTGGGAAATGCGAGTTGCCGCCATCAATGATGATGTCGCCCTTCTCGAGGTGGGGGAGGAGAGTCTCGATGAAGTCATCGACGGGCTTGCCGGCCATGACCAGGAGCATGATGCGGCGGGGAGACTTGAGCTTGGCGCAGAACTCCTCGATGGAGTGGGCTCCAACGATTGGCTTTCCTGGATGGCGTTTGTCAGTTTATATTCTCTCCGGTTTGTCCAGTGGGGTTTTCGCAGCCCCTCTCTCACTCACCCTTGGCCTCGTTCTCGAGGAAGTGGTCGACCTTGCTGACGGTGCGGTTGAAGGCAACGACGGTGAATCCGTTATCAGCAGCGTTGAGGATCAGGTTCTGTCCCATGACAGCCAGGCCGATGAGGCCGAAATCGCCGCTGGGAATACGCGCATCCTCGCCGACATTGATGCCGGCAAGACGTGCGCTAAAGTCAGCCAAAAGAACGCAAGTCAACTTTTAGAATCTTTTTCCTGGAGTTATAAAGGGACAGCTTTGAAGGGCTGGTGGGATATTTTTTTCTGGAGTTCAGGGCGTGGAGTGCTTTAGGATGTTATGGCAGGCAGAATTCGTTGAGCTCTGAGCCATGACGAAAGCGATAGCGGGGCAGTGAGGGAGCGAGCTTTTTTGTGACTTACACTGGACCGCTCATGTTGAGGGATTGGAAGAACGAAGATGTGTGATGGGTTATTTGAGAGGAGAGAATCCTTTTCACAGAATTGGATTTCTATTCAGAAAGAAGACAGAAGATTGTTTTGAGGTAGTTGATGGAAAGAGAGAGAGAGAGAGAGAGAGAGAGAGAGGAACGGTAGTAGTGACGATGTGGGATGAGGGGGAATGATTACTGCGGTAGTGGGGCAGGGAAATAGTACGGCGACCTCGTTATTTAAGCAGAGTACTTTTGGGTAGATTGTTTGTACTTTTTTGGGATATTGGCCAGTAGGAGAAGGCAGGAGAAGCAGTCAATCCGACAATCAGTGAATGGGGCAGTTAATTCGCTGGAAAGAAGGAATTTCTGTTTCTGTTTTAGTTTTATCCTCAATCAATTAATCAGTATATCGGTAGAACTGGGTAGGAACAAGTCCGTGGAATAGTCCGTGGTAGTAGTAGTAAGAGAAAGTGTTACAGTATGTATGTTACAGTATGTACACAGAAGTCTGACTCCCTCCCTCCCCCCCACCATTCGCTCAACTCAAACCGGCCGTCAGACTTCAAACGCAGCTATAGAGAGAAGTTACATAGCTGTAACTCTGCCGGCCGCATATTTTGTCGCCGTGTATTGTCTTGTTTACCATACGATGCCGCCTCATATTGCCGCTTCATACATACATACCAGCCATACATACATACTGCCATATGTACATACCATACCAGCCATGCCATACGATATACACCCCTCAAACAACCATCCCCATACACCCTAATCCCCCTCTAAACAACCCCTCCTTCCCTCCTTCAGCCTCGTCACCACCCATTGACTAAGTGACACCACATCTCCGTGGACCAAACCATACATACCCCTCCATATCACCCGCAAAAAAAAAGGAAAACACACCTGAAGCACCCCCCAGCCTCAGACCAACCCCCTCCTCATCCCCCCACCAAAAAAAACCTTTCCCACCACCAAGCTCCGGCACCGGGTAAATCAAACGCGAGGGAGGAACGCCGGCCGGCGAGATAGTAGCAGTTAGCAGTCCCAACACACACCCAACGAACGGCCGATGTATAATTTCTCCGCGCGGGTAAGGTACATACATAGGTAATAGGGTGAGAGTACGCTTGGAATACGCTTGTGGTGGGGGTTGGGTAAGGGTTAGCCTGCTTTTTTTTATCGCGCAGGGTAGCGACTGATACGGAGAGGAGGGGAGGGGCAAATCAAAAATGGGAAATAACGTACACGGTCGACAGTCGACAGGCCGCCAGGCCGCCAGCCAGCCCAGCCCAGCCGCGATTTCCTGTTACTTTACTCCTCTTATCGCACTCGCACTCTTACTCGTTCTTAGGGATGTCCAGTAGTAATACCAATCCCCTCCATTATCAACGCTTAGACAAGCAATTAGCCACCCAGCCACCCAGCCACCCATTAGACACCCCATTAGACGACCAAGCAAGCGGGCTATTACATGTCAAATCAAATCAAATGCCCATCTCCCCGGACTGCACTGCACACTGATTACCCAAATGCTCCCTGCTTATTCACCCTCCCCCCCTTCCCCCCCCCCTTCGTACCGCCAACCCCGCCAGCCAAGCCCCCCAAAAAGCCCTCAAAACCACTTGTCTGGGCCCAACCGCTCCGACGTTCCACCATCATTCCTCCCTGCGCCCGTTCCGTCGTCGTTGGGGGATTTTTAACATCGTACGACTGGCCTTCTTACACGGACTAGATGGGCTCGGTATGCGTCTGTCCGAGAGAGCTGACGCATACAGGTAGCATAGGCATGGGGAGTACTCAGGCATGGGCATGATTGATGCATGATGTCACAGCACAGATGGAGAATGGATGGTGTGGTCACGTGTTTCACCATCACGTTTCTTAGGAGGGGGTGGGGGGGGGGGGGTTGGGGTTATGGCAACTATAGCCACCAGAGCCATGACAGCTTGCACCAGTGGGTCACTTGGCTGGGGGGAGGAGGGATGGAGATGTCTGTGGGTGAGGATAAACGGGTTGCTTGATGCTATGGGCTGTCAGTAGACTATCAGACACGTCCTCACGTGTTTCACTACCGCGTTTGTGACGGAGGAGGGAGATGATGTTTGTCATGACACGATGCTGATGCGAACGGGGGATCTTGAGCTTGATGCTATTAACTACTATCAAACGACTATCGGACATTTGCATGACTCCTCTACCAGCCAACTACTATCGGACATCTGCATGGCTCCTCGCCCCCTTTCCCCGCAATCCGTTCGTTCGTCGAGAACCGTCCATCTACAAACACAACTCCCAAGTAACCACACAACCCACCAACGCCCAACCCACCCCATCGAGAGATACTGCCATCTAACCCAGGATCTTCAACCCCCCCTTCGTCTTCTGCCCCGCCTTCTGCACCCCCCCCTCCTTCACCACCTGCCCCCCCCCCTTCCCCCTATCCCTATCCCTATTCCCCCCCCTCCCCCCCCTCCTCCCCTTATCCCTCGGCACCACCGCCTTAATCTCCGTCGTGCTCCTCTTAATCAGCACAGGATGACTCCCAATATACTTCCCCTGCATCTCCCTCGCCGCCTGAAAAAAATCATCCCCATCCGCAAAACTCACAAACCCAAACCCCTTACTCTTCGTCGTGCGCTTATCCCGCACCACCCTTGCCTTCTGCACAGACGGCCACCGCGCAAACGCCTTCAGCAGCGACTCGTCCGTCACCTCGCCCGCCAGGTTCCCCACAAAGATCCGGAAGTGCGCCGGGTCCCACTCCAGCAGCGACGAGTCCGTCCACTGCGTCCCGCCCCCCGACCGCACAACAGTAGCCTGCTTCCCGTCCTTCCCGCCCACCACCGTCGCCACGCCCGTGTCAGCGTGTACCGCAGAACTCACGTCGCGCCCGCCCAGCGGCGCGGCATTCGCGCTCGTCGCGGCGCCGCCGGCTGCGGCGCTGGGGTTGGTGGCGTAGGTCGGGCGGCCGGTGGGCTGGGCGGACGCGCTGTTGTCTTTCGAGTACGCGGACTGCCATTGCGCGATCTGGGCTTCCATCTCCGGGTCGGCGGCGGGCTCGTAGTGGCTGCCCGCGCCGGGCTGGCCGGGGAGCGGGAAGGGGTTGCGGATCTGGGGCGTGCCGTAGGCGTCTTGGGGTTGGTCGGGGTGGTAGGTTTGTTGCGCGCCGTAGGAGGGGGCGGCGGGGTAGGAGGATGAGGTGTATGATGGCTGTGCGCCGTAGGGGGGGGCGCTCATGGGGGGGGGCTGGACGCCGCGGGGGACGAAGCCTTGGGATTGGTAGGGCGTGGTGGCATAGTTGGAGGGGGGGTTGGCGTAGTTTGGTTTGAAGGCTGCGGCGGGGACGGCGGAGGGGGGAGGGCGCGCGGGGAGAGAGGACGGTTGAGAGGTTGATTTGGAGTAGGAGCTAAGGCCTGGAGGAGGCGGGTAGGACATGATGAATGACTGTGCCTGTGGACCTTTGTGTGGTGGTTAGACGTACCTCTTGCGCCTGGGGAGGTGCAGTGGCAAATGGACCGCGCAGGGCGAGGGTTGGTAAAGGTGTGGAGAGTTTGGAGTGGTTGAGACAGGTGAGGGATCGTGAATTGACGTGAGAGATTATTGCGTGTTTGGAGGACGTGGTGTTGTGGTCGCGGAGATCTGATGTGGAAGGCGAAGCACAAATTCCTTCAAGGTGTTTGCTGGTGCAAGGCTGAAATTTAGACTAGGCAGTCACGTGCAATCACGATGACACCTGCCAGCCCAACCTTCCCTTAAGAGCATTGAAGCTTACGACAGGTGAGCTAGCAAGTATCCGTTATTTCCAGGTAATTCTATCATGGGGTTTCTAAAAGGATTTGATCTCCATAAATTCTAATGATCCTCTTGCCATAGCACGGTCTATGGCAAGATTCCAACTTCCATCACACTACAAGCCACCGCGCGTCTGTAACTAAATAAGTATAGTAGGGATCTCAACAAGGAAGGAAGTTCAGTTTGACTCATCACTCATTCACAAGCCTACGCATATTCATGACGCGGGCTCTATTTGCTTCATAATCACTAAAGTTTCCATTTCTCTGCTATTCAACTCTGTATAAACCATCTCCTTTCCAATATCAAAACCAATTCCATCTATACCACATTCTCACCCATCCATCAAATTCCAACTCACATTCAAACCAAACACCTACAATGGCCTCCCCCAAACCCCTCCCCGGATTCCCCTATCCCAACCCCACAAAAGCATACTGGCAAACCCCCACCCTCCCCATGTCCGACCACCGCACCACCCCCAACCTCCCCCCCTCCGCCAAATACGTGATCGTCGGCTCCGGCATCACCGGCGCTACCATAGCGCACAAGCTCCTCCTCGCCGAACCCTCCGCCTCCATCGTCCTCCTCGAAGCCCGGCAGGCCTCCAGCGGCGCCACGGGGCGCAACGGAGGGCATTGTCGGCCAGGGGACTTCCTAGAGTTCAAGAATAATGTGGACACCATCGGCGTCGAGGAAGCTCTGCGCGTGGAGAACCTCGAGGAGACAAACGTGCGTGCCGTAGCAGCGTTCGTGGATGAGCATGGCATCGACTGTGATTTCAGAGCGCGCGAGACACTAGACGTCTTCGTAGATCCGAAGCAATGGGACGCAGCGCTAGCGACATTGAAGGCGCGCGACGAGGTCGGCGTTCCCAAATTAACAGATCATACGATCTGGAGTGCAAAGGAGACGAGGGAGGAGCTTCTGATACCCGATGGGGTTGGGGCGATCTCGTACCCAGCGTATATACTCACGCCGTATAAGCTTGTGTGCGCGCTGCTCGAGATGAGTTTGAAGAAGGGGATGAATCTGCAGACGAATACGGCGGCGCTGGAGGTCAAGCAGAATCCGGAGTCGAAGGTTTGGACGGTGAGGACGGATCGAGGGGAGATTAGGGCGGAGAGGGTTATATTGGCTACGAATGCGTATACAGCAGCGCTGTATCCCCCGCTCGCGGACTTCATTACCCCTAGGCGGGGTCAAATGGCTGCTGTCCGCCCTGGGTCAAAGATCGCGGGCAACCCGGTTCTCAAGCGGACCGTCGCAATGTACACCACCAAGGGCTACCCCTATTTCCAGTCCCGAGGCGACGATGTCCCCGGTGCCGGAGATCTCATATTTGGTAAGTGCCCTTTAGTGCTATGTGTTGATACGTCCACTAACGGGACCAAAAGGCGTCGGCAGTCTAGGCGGACCTGAAGACTATAATACCTTTGATGACACCACGATCGATTCCTATTCCTCAAATTATCTGAGGAACGCAGCGATAGGTATATTCGGTGAGGAGACGTGGGGTGAGAATGGCGCGGTGCTGCAGGAGTGGACGGGGATCATGGGGGCTACGGCTGATTATCATCCTTTTGTCGGTGAGGCGCCTGGGCAGGAGGGGCTGTGGATTTGTGCTGGGTTTAATGGACATGGTGAGTTGATGGGCTATTTTGTGGGAGTTTGAAAACTGACGTGTCTAGGCATGGGACTCGCATTTAGGTCTGCGGAGGCGCTGGTCGGGCTTGTCACGGGTAGGGAGAAGGAGGTTGATGAGTGGTTGCCAAAGTGTTATAGGCTGTCCCGAGTGTTCTAGAAGAATTAGGGGGGTGAAACGGTATTCTTGTGTTTTATCATAACCATGTGGATTTTATATAATTACTACAAGAAAAAGAATGATTTACGTCGAATAAATAATATTAAATTGTTTTATATCGTTTTCCGATCATATAACCTTTTGGGACCACTTGGACACAGATATTAAATTCTAGCATAGAATGTTATTTCTGATATATTAATACTCCCTATAATTAAATAAGAACCTAAAGGAGCTTGTGTGTATGTTTGGGTTGATAAATGTTCTCGTGCACTTCAACATTGAGTGAGCACGTGACATGCACGCTAAAAGTTGATCCGTGCCTTTGAAGTTGTCGCGAAACCTCGAGCCTCGCGTCCGGGGCAAGTTATCGACAATCGTTGAGCATCGCGCCCGCTTTATCCCACAATCGTTCTTATCGACGTCTGCTTAATTGGAATTAACAGGCTCCCACAACTAAGCGTCTACCGAATTGATCCGCTGCGATGCAGAACCCGGCCCAGGGGATCGCTCCTGAGCTCGTAAGTCCCCCTTGCCAATCAACTCACCTCAACCCTATTACCCTCTCCCCGTGGCTGAACCAGGTGGCTGATATATTTTATAGCTCCCCCATGTCCACTGCCTCTCCGTCTATCGTTTCCCGACACTCCAAACGGTTCACCAGAGCAAGATTGCCGACTGGCTGCTCTCTGCGCCCAAGATTGCCAACTCGAGCGCCCCATTCTACTGGACCTATCTCGAGCGCCCTCAGGATGGACTGATCCTGTTGACGTGGCAGCCGGAGGCACAGGCCGGGACCAACTTCGCAAGCGATGGTTACATTTGGGCTGGGGCTGAGACGGTTTATGCGATGCCCATGGACAACTTTGTATGTGGCCCTCTACAATCGTTTACATACGAATACTAATAGTTTCAGGTGCTCGAGATATACCAACACAAGGCCGGATTTGCGCCTGGCGATGCGGTCGCGACACATGCTAGAAGACGATACAGACTAGTCCCCGGGAAATTCCCCAACCCAGGCGGCCCAGCACCAGACCCAAGTCTCTGGGTTACGCATTACTACCCAGCCAGCCCCGGCGACCGCGTGCCTACCAATGTCATCCCCACCGACATGCGCATCCAGTCCATGATGCAGACGCGCGCCTACCTCCAGAGCCAGGGACAGATCCAGCAGAAGGAGTTCATGCTCCACGACCGCAGCAAGTGGCCGCAGATCCAGTTCCCGGGCAGGGCACCGCAGCGAGCACCAGCGTACTTCAGCCCTATGCAGTCACGGACGCCGCAGCAGATGGCTTACCCAGCTCGGCACATGACGCCAGGGCCAGCAGCGAAGCGTGCGCGCACGCAGGCACAGCCGCATGCGGCTGCTCAGGCTGCGCCTGTTGAGCTGATGGACGATGAGGAGGATACGTCCCGTGGCGATATGTTTGACCATATGACGCCTCGGGAGGTGAGTCAGAGCAGATACATCCAGAACCACGAGTGGATGGATGAGGTTCTCAACTCGCCCGTCCCCATCGACCAGATCGTACCCGTGGACCTTGGTCTCGGCCTTGGCGGCGAGTTGAAGAAGGTCACCAATGGGATCTTCGAGACATACACCTCTGCAAAGTATGTGGAAGGCGCCGAGAACGAGTACATTGGCCGTCTTGACCCCGGCAAGGCAGACGAATTCAGGAAGAGAGTAAGCGACAAGATCGAGGCAGACAACAAGGAGATCGAGAAGCTCAAGAGGCGTCACGCGAAGCGCATGGCGAAGCTCGCCAAGAACGGCACTGTAGTCGAAGCCGAGAAGGCACTACGCACCGCCGTCAACGACCCCTCAGACATCGGCACCGAGTACTGGCGCCTCGAGGGCAAGCTCCCCTCCAACTCCGACTCCGACTCCGAAGAGCCCGCCCCCGCCCTCTCCACAGCCGCAAAAGTCGACGACATCGTCGCCCAGCTCGAAGCCTCTCTCGGCCTGCACACCGCAGCCGTCAAAGAGCTCCGCCGCCTCCAAGACGGCGGTCTCCAAGAGCGCCAGCCATCCCCCGAGCCCGCGCCCTACGTCCCGAGCGAGGTCGCTTCGCCGCAGGCCCCTAGCCCGCGCAGCGCGCATAGCAGCCTCCTGGCCGCGGACCACGAGTTGGACATGGGCTCCGCGGCGGGCCTGCTGGATCAATTCCACACCGGCTTCAGCGCCGCGACGACGCCCGGGAATAGCTATACCCCGCACCATATCCAGGGCTTGTCGACTGTGAACTCCTCTGCCCCTAGCCCGGCGCAGCAGCAGCCGGATGTCGAGATGGGCGGTACGGAACAGGAGGGCGCGAAGTCCGAGGCGGGAGACTGGGTTGTTGTTCCCCCGGGCGGCGTGTCGCCGACGGGGCCTGCACCGCCTGCGGCGCAGACGCAGAGCCAGACTCCTATCCCTGTGCCTGGTCCTGCGCCATCTGCAGCTGCGCCAGTGGGGGAACAAAACTACGTCCCCCCCAGCGCTCCCGCATCAGCGGCACCTACACCTACGGCGCCTGCACTCGCTCCTCCAGCTGATGGGGCCGCGCAGGTGGGCACGCCCGCGGCACTCGGGGTGACTGCCGCGTCGACGCCGCGGGTCAGCGAGGCGGCGGAGCCGGTGGACTTTTCGGGGCTGGATGATCTGGATACGGCTGGGTTTGAGGAGATGGAGGAGGGGATGGATTTGGTTGATGATAGTGCGTTCGGGGAGGCGTTTCATGGGGTTGAGGGGGGGCAGGAGGAGGGGCAGGGGGAGGGGGGTGGGATGTAATACTCTAGGGGGGGGGTTGGGGGGTTAAAGGGCTGGAAAGGTAGTGCTTGATGCTTGGTTAGGAGATTGTAACTTTTATATCTAGATGTTTGGGGGGCAGGATTGAAAAGGGGGCGGTTGACAGAATGAGAACACCCCCGTATACTGGCGAAAAGCTGTTCAGGTCTACGACGGGCGTCATTTCATAAGGGCTCACGCGTGTTCCATGTTTATCCCGCGCCGACAAACAAACAACGAAGCCCTGCATACATCGCGCACCCTTCTCACCGTTTTCAGGAGCCGTTCCCAGGAGCGTGATCGATGAAAGTCCCTGTGCTCCCGGACGCGTGATCTATAGTCGTCCCTGTTCCTGGAAGACGCGAAAGCCCTCAAACTGTGGGAAAACACGTGCCTCGCGGCCGCATTCAGCGGAATGTCTCACCCGATAAGCAGGATAACGCCGGAAGCAGCGCGGGAGGGCCATTCCACGTCTCAGCGCTCCCGTTTGACAGCGTGGAATCAGCACCCCTTCCTTCTAAAATGTCACGAGTGAGTGCAAATGCGGCCGGAAACTGAAGGGAAGGGGACTATATGCATATCAGGAGACCAAGGGAATCGCGGAATCGCGAGAATTCGAGGGTCCCCATCGCAAGGTAAGCACGACGCCCTATGCACGCCACAGCTGCATGCGAAGGAAATGCATGAAACATGTGCATCGTATATCTGCCGCAAGCAGGCGCCCGTCAGGTTACATTTCGCCGATGGCGCTGTAACCGCAAGGGGACGGTGCTGCTGCGGCGCTGCTGCTGCAGCAGCCCGAAGGAGCGGGAGTGGATGCGACGTGGTTGCCGTGCTGTTGCGCCGCGGAGAGGCTGCAGATCGAGGATGCCATGGCAACGGGGCATGGGAAATCCGGACCGCTGTGGCCAGCCCGGCTGGGTTCTTCGCGGGCGGATCGATGCCAGGAAGAGTGGAAGGTTTGACTTACAAGAATCGCTCCGTCTGCGACAATCCCGTTTATTCGGAGATGGGACGCGCGGGGCGGCTGTGAGACTGGTCTTATTTGGAAGGCGAAAAGCTTGGGTGTGGAGAGCTTCAAATCGAACAGGTCGCCTACCGCGGTCTCGGAGTAATCGCGAACCTTTGTGGTTCAAAGTCCCGTGATTGCGCGAGATTTGGCGACTGAGACTTACCCCTGTCAATGTTTTGTTTACATTTTTTCGTGACACGTCTAACCGAGGCGAGCATCTCGCTCTGCCTGCCCACATCAGGGAGCTGGCATGGCAGCGGCGGTGGCACAGCGGCTCTATTGAAATAGTGCAACACAGGGAATACAGCGGTGAGCAGGCATAATCCGATTTCCCCTCACTTATCGGGGTTTGATCGTCCTCCTGGCTGGGAGTCACGGCGCGTCGGTTGGAGGGGTCGCCGGGTAAATATTGGCAGCCCCAGGAAGCTGTGTCTAAATCAGGGAGGGTAAGCGGTTGCTTGGACGCGGCGCAGCTCGCCATTGGTGTTTGGCACGGATGACGAGACGAGCTACTCCGTAAGCCGCATGTCTTGCGGTTCGTGGCGCAAAGTGGGAATGCTGGCAGTGCTGGGTGTGTCTCACTCTGGGAGATAAAAGCGGGCGGGAGGTCGATGGGATAAGGAAGCTCGAAGGGCATCATTCCTTCGACGCGCCACCCGCTGTTCGGTTTCGTCGAGAATCGTCGCAGGGACGGAGCTGGCCCCGATTTGAATAATGCTCAAACCCAGTGTAGTATTTGCTTCCTAGGCCTAAAGAAACTAGATTCCAAGATTCGCGTTAGAGCCGGGATCCCACTCGAGAGCTGATCGGCGCTTAGTCCATTGGCAATGTGGCATGACGCAAAATGATCGTTGTGGCTCTCTGCTCATCTCAAAACCAACAGGCGTCAGTTGCACATGGTCTTGATTGATTGGGAAAGAGATGTTCGGGAAGCGCGGAGACGAGAATGGCGTTCCTCCACAATCAGCTCATTCGGAGAAAATAAGAGAGCAATATTATAACCGCTTGTGGACGGACTCTCGGGGGTGTTGATCACATCAGCTAATCTATTTTTCCCAAAGAAGACGGCAAATCAAAACTCTGGAACAGGTTTGCCCTTGAGCTTGAGCATGGGTAATTCCATAGGGCTTATCAGCTCACTCCATAGAGCAGCTCATTCCGGGACATTGTTTCGTCTGGCCCATGGAATACCCCCCATGGTAACTCTATTCTTGTAGACATAATGTCTATAGCCGGTCGGCATCAAAGCGTTGAAACATGAGAAGTAAGACCATCGTGGAGCGACGCATGATGGGAGCTTGGGGTCTCAGAACTGCGTTCGTTCAATCTCAACGGGCCAGTGCGATGCAGGCCTTTTGAGATCGATCTTTCTTGATGGGGCGAATAACGGAGAGATGCAAACGTGATGGAACAGAGTCATTTCCAAGTTGTTATGGAGTTCCAGTTCAGAGTGTAAGTACTGTATTGATGTATTGATGTCTGTACGTACTCGAGAGTGTGTTGTTGTAGGTAGGAAGGCACAAGGCAGAGACAGAGAGACGGCTACTGTAACAGCCAAGCTCGGGGAGACCGTTGCTGATGATGTCGTACTCAAGATACCCCAGCATGAGTCCCATAGCCCCCAGCCCCAGCGGAGTAAAGAGGATAGAGTATAGAGTATAAATTCCGTAATGCAGTGCGTGAATGACTGACTGTACGCATGTCACCACGTTGCTTGGCTGTGCAAGGCTGTGATTTCGTTTCCCGATTCCCCTTAGCAACGGCGCTTCCGATCCACGTTTGTTCACATTTGTGTAGACGGGAGGAGACTGCAGGACTGCAGAGTACATCGAAATATCCCGGCGCCCACCTACAGCCAGTCAGATCCAGTAAGACCCAGGTAGACCCAGTAAGACTGGATAGCAACAGACCAAGTGGGTTGGTGAGCAAGAAAGAAAGACGGCGCTTAAGGAAGCTAGGATACTTAGGATTACTGGTTGGTGGCATATTTTTTTCAGCTGAGCAGCGAGATAAAATCGACGACGACGAGGCGCTAGGAGCGTAGTATAGTAGATTAGTTAGTTTAGTAGTTGTTTAGTAGAGGATGTACTGGATATACAGCACTGGATTGGCGTGAAAGAGTGGGAGTGGCCTTCCTAAGACGCTGTAGCACGCTGTACGCCGCCTGCAACTGTAGTGTGCATCTATGCATGTATGTACTTGTGCAGTGATCTCCAGCTGGGAAACATGGTTGGGCATGGTCACGCTGTTGTACTCCTATCATGGATACTGCTGAATAAGACGTGCACAATCATATGAATTCGTGCATACAGGTACACCCTCTCTACATCCAATCCACGCCCATCCCCAACCCGCGCTAGAGTAAAAGTACCTTGCCTTACCTTGCCTTACCTTGCCTTACATTTGCCCTTCCCTTGCCTTTTGATGCAAGGAAGTACCCTAGAGCGAATAATTGCCCTGACAACACAAACTCGACAGGGACAGGCACCTTCAGCGACATCCTGTCGTCCAGTGCGAGGCCTTCGTCTTGTGCATCCTTACCCACTCCTCTCGTCGACTTGGAGACGGACGGCAGACCTGGTCCCATTCAAAACTGCTCCGTCTCCTCCTCAAGCTCTTCCCTTCTCTCTCTTCTACCCACCGCCGCCAACCAGCCCGTCATACTCAATCGACAAAGAAGGATACCACTTCGAAGGTCTCCTCCCAACCTTCCTAGTGGGAACTTCGATATCGACGACGACGACCGACCACCAAGCCGACCGACCAGACCGACCGACAGAACGAGGATATCAATTCGACCGACCGACCGTCCAGCCAGACCAAGACCAGACCAGACGACCCTCGTACATCGACACGCCCAATTCCTACGATATACGACCCCGAAACCGTCCCCGACCTTCCCCACAGTATTCAGCTCACGACCTACCCACAAGCATCAATGTCTGAGACGTTGATTCAATAATAAAATATAGCTTCGACCATACCACCCTCCGGCCTGGCACTCTATATAACTATAGGATACGTCGAACGTACCTTGGCATTGCATCTCTTGCTCGTGTCCTGCATTTTTCCCACGGAGACTTCATAGTTAATTGGCTTGTAACGATTACATTCTTCTGTCGTCTGAACATTCGAATACCGCCCATATACTTCTCCATATCTACTGCAATTCGGCCGACACGTTTGTGAGAGCCGTGCTACAATTGCTGCCACTATGGAAGCCTCGTCCCCGTTGGCTGCCATGCAGCCTCCCTCCCTCATGCCATGGAACTGCAGAGATATGTACAGCACTCGCACCAGTGCCACAAACAGCTTCGGTCCAGGAGCATTCAACTTCAGAGACCTGAGCATGAAGAGGCCCGCCCCAGAATACTTCTCTCTGAAGACCATTCAAGGCTCTTCCCCCACAACAAGCCTGGCAGTCGATCTGTCCCAGAACTTCCATATTGATATGAGGTATGTCCAGCTCCATTCACCCAGGCGTACCTGTGCTGACTGTTTGATAGCCCGCAACTGCCCACCCCACGTCGGTCTCTGTTCACAGCAAACATCTTTGGTACAATGGACAGCCATGGTAAGATAGGCACATGAGATACGATGGAGCAGCTGCTAACACTTACCAGAGAGCGTTACCACACCTCCGCTGCAATCCTCGTCTCCAGGGCCATTCTACGAATCTATGGACATGTCCCCGTTGCCTCATAAAGCTCCTTATTCAGTCCAGATCGAGGCCCAGTCTCCATGCCCAACCCAGACAAATGACCATGAGATGAACCTTCGATCGTCTCCCCCGCGTCCTAATGTAGCAGAGCTCCCCAAGGCGGCTCCTTTCATGCCTGAGTAAGTTCTCCCTTTCATACACCCACGGTGCATGATTCTAATCATTTAATAGGAGGAGGAAATCCCTTTTGTTACGACCAGGACTATCCAGGACAAAGGGATACTCTACAGGCACCGTATCCCAAAGGTCACGCCCTGAGATGCAGCTGCCTCCCTTCCGCTTTGGTGCGGGAAGCAGCAAGCTGTCAACGTCGACTTCCATGTCGCTTGGAGAGTGCTTTATGGAATCTCCCCCCCAAGAGAAGAGAATGGCGGTTTCAAATAATCCTACCATCGCAGTTATCCCTCCGCCTAGAACAAAGCAGTCATCATTAAGTATATCTGTTGTCCGCAACGGCTCTCCCATCAGCCATGCACGCCGCCCGTCAAACCCTCTCTTTCGCCCAAGGAAGCAGTTCCGTCGGTCTTTGAGCATGTTTGAGAACCCAGCGGATATCATGACCCAGAAGAAGGAGCCACCTACTTGCTCATCCACCGCCCTTCAATCTGTTATGGATGTTGACGAGCACCATCAGCCAGTGCTGCCCCATTTCTTCCCGCAGGGACAACCAGACAGCATCCCAAGAATTACGAAGAATACACTTGTTGACATTCTTGAGGGAAAGTTTGACAATAATTACAAGAAGAGAATGGTTATTGACTGTCGATTCGAGTATGAATATAATGGCGGCCATATTAATGGCGCTGTCAACTATAATGATAAAGAGATGTTGACAGGCGAACTATTTGCCAACACGACCGAAAACACACTCCTAATATTCCACTGCGAATACTCTGCCCATCGGGCTCCGATCATGGCACGCCATGTTCGCCAGCAAGATCGCACGACAAACATTGAGCATTATCCAAAGCTGACTTATCCCGAGGTCTACATCCTCGATGGAGGCTATAGCGCCTTCTTCTCCGAACATCGTGATAGATGCTACCCACAAAACTACGTTGAGATGGATGACAAGGAGCATGCATTCACATGCGAGCGAGAGATGGGCAGGCTTCGACAGAACAGAGGAAAGCTTAGCCGCGCCCAAACCTTTGCTTTCGGACAGCATGGCGGCGTCGAGGATAGCCCAACTGGACCCAGCCGATCAGGCAGAGCATACGACACTATGATGCTCGATTCATCGCCCATACCGAACGATAATCGCGTCCATGGTCGCCGCTTGGCATCATATTAATTTCCTCATGACTTCGTTTCGTTTTGGCCGGAGTTTGTTATTTTTCCTTTTGGCGTTCCGGTATATGACTTCTCACAACACATTTTCAGCGACTGAGCGAGCCGTTTCATTCATACTTCTTCGCATGGCGCACATGACCAACTTTCCATGGACTTATGGCATTTGAGCGAATATTGCATCTTTTGCTCCAGCTTATCAACCTTCTGCATCTGCTGCATTGTCCGCCACGACTACTCTACCATACCACCACCAGCACTTCATTTTGAAGCTGCTCTGCAAATATTTTATTTGCATACTCTCAACCTCGCTGTGGATCTTTATATGAGACCACGTAATGGCCAAAATTGGCCACCAACCCACGCGGATTAGGTATTTTCAGCCTATATCTTCACCATACACCATACTATAGCCGCAACCATAGTGTCGGCCACAAACCTATTTCCTTGACGTCTAAAGTCTCGACTTGCTCTCAAATGGAGCAAGCGAGCATATACTGGATGAGACCATCCAGTTCTCGCACTCGCATACCTTGTTCTCACACCAACCACGATGTCTCACTTGAGGCCCTTCTTGATCCTGTTTTTGCGTCGCTTTTGCATGTGCATTGCACCAGTGCATAGCTTTTCTACTTCTCACCCATCTAAAATTGATGGGAGAGGTTCTATAGGGCTGTGTTTTTAGCCGTCGGCGAGTTTTATTTTTCTGACGGGCTGTGCGATTATGCAGAGGGCGAGGAGCGATTACGCTGTATTGACCATGTATCTTTGTAGAATTGGCCTTCTTTGGAGGGCGGTACATGTGGGGATAAATCATATGAAGGGGCCGGATTGAGAAGCATTAGTTGTTGAGATACCTAGAGGAGAGAAAACTTTCAAAACATCTTGCCTTATTTACTTTGCGACGTGATCAAATCGTGCCTTCCATCTTTAAATGTAGCTTCAATCGGTGGTGCCTCGTAGACAGGGTCTAAAATCCAGGACCTGCGCTACGCCCAAACCGGCGACTGATTGGGGCGGTAAACGCTAGCAGAAAGCTCACCCAAAAAGATAAACCAAAATAAATCGCAACTCGATTAAACCCCAGAAAGCCAATTCCAGTCCAACAGCCCACCACGCACATAAACAAACATGGGCGGCAAACACAAGAGACAAGCGCAGGACGCACCTGCTGGTGCACCAGCTGCTAAAAAGCAGGCCAAGGAGACGAAGGGCGACGTCAAGAGGGAGTCGAAGAAATCCGCTCTCGCTGCTGCGAAGAAAGCCGCCATCGAGGCTGAGCCACTGCCGATACTACCTTTTGTGGATAATGCGAAGGGGCCAGAGCTTAAGCGCGAGGTCCAGCTGTACGATCAGCTCTCCAGCGAGGATGCGGCTGAGCGCCTCGCTGCGGCTGATGCTGTTGTTTCGGGGCTGCTGATGGGGGAGGGCGCCTCGGAGACGACGATGCAGAGGCATTTAGAGCGGAGACTGTTCCGTGGGTTGGCGAGCGGGAGGAAGGGCGCCAGGCTGGGGTTTAGCATTGTGTTGACGGAGGTGCTGGGACAGATGTTTGGGAAGGAGGATAAATATGCTGGGTTGGGATTTGATAAGGTGCTTGATATTCTGAAGCTCAAGACGAAGCCGGAGGGCGATCTGAGTGGACAGGAGGAGAAGGATCATGCGCTGGGTCTGCTGTTTGGACTACAATGCTTTGTGAGAGCTAAGATCCTCTTCTCGGGCGATGAGAAGAGATGGGAGGTCGTATTTGATTCGCTCATATACCTGTGCGGCAAGAAGCCATGGCTGCGCGAGGAAGTCGGATGGGTGGTCGTCGAAGCTCTGGCGCAAATGTCTCAGACCCAAGCCGAGACGACACTGCAGAGACTGTTCGAGGCAGGCCTGGCTGCGTCGCCTGAGGGAGTCGGTATCTGGATCGCGGCGCGCCGTCAGTTCCCGGACATGAAGTTCCCGCCGAAGCCGTGGGGGAGCAGCGGGAACCCGCTTGAGCACCTGAAGTCGCTGGGGAAGGCGCTGAAGGAGAGCTCGTCGGCGGAGGCGGAGGGTCAGGCGAAGCAGGCTGGTAGCTGGAACCCGCAGTTGCACTTTGTGTGGGGTATGATCGTGGATCAGTACGTCGCTGGTGCGAGATCCGGGGATGAGGATGTCGCGGATGAGTTTGAGAAGTTCTGGAAGGTTGCTGTTGATGGTAAGAATTGCAGTGTCTCAATTCAAAGTACCGTGCTAATGATTGAATAGAGAATCTATTCTCGGCGTCCGCATCTCGGGAGCGCAAATTCTGGGGCTTCCTTCTTTTCCAGAAGATGCTTACAGATGCGTCGGATTATAAAGAGCTACTCGTCAGCGTTTTCAGCCCAAACCTTGTCCGCTGTCTCATCAACCACATGTCGCAAGAAGATCGCTTCCTGCACCGTGCAGCTGAGAAGAGCCTAAGAGCTGTCCAGCAGATGGCCGAAGCCCACCCTCACACTATCCCTACGGTTCTGCCAAAGCTGATCGGTGGCAATGGATTCTACAACTTCGACCAGGTTACGAAGACGAAGACCATTGATAAGATGCTCGGCTGGGCTTCTGGCAAGGATGCGGAAGCTGTTGTCGACATTCTGCTCAAGCCAGCGCTTAAAATCGACGGGTGCGAAAGCGACAAGGACGCCGAGACCCGTCGCCAGTGCTTCGGAGACTACTTGCTCTCTATGATCCGCCGCGTTAACGTCACTGATGAGTCTGTTGATGCCACCTGGGTCAAGACCACTGGTCTTCCCACCCTTGGCAAACTCTCATACTCCAAGAAGCACCTCAAGTGCAAGCCGGAGTTGTCCGAGGCATCGAGGACCATGTTCCGCGGTCGTCTGACATCTGCTTTCGCCCATCTCATCTCCGACCCCAAGGGCTTCTCTTTCCCGATTGAGCTGCTCCAGTCCGTGAAGACCGATGCCGTCGAGATGGAGGATGAGGTCGAGGCAGCCAAAGACAAGGCCCTCGCCACAATGGAGAAGTTGCTCAAGAAGACCAAGAAGGCTTCAGAGAAGGAGAAGGTCTCGCTTGAGGCCTTGGCTCTCCTATACGCCTTGGTAGTCTTCCAGCTCCTCAACGGCGAATCCGACGCAGCGGCCGTTCTAGACGAGCTCAAGCTCTGCTACGACAAGCTGATCCGCGGCAAGGAAGACGAGGAGGGCCAAGACGTGTCCCAGGTGCTCGTCGAGATCCTTCTATCCCTGATGTCCCGATCATCCCTGCTCCTCCGCAAAGTCGCCCAGCACGTCTTCACCGCCTTTGCTGGCGAGATCACCGCCGAAGGACTGGCCTTGATGACCGACGTCCTTGGCGCCAGCGAGAGCGCAAAGGGCCAGCAGGCGCTGTTCGACCAGAACGATGATGAGGAACATGACCACGACGACGAGGAAGGCTCCGACTCCGACGAGCTAGACTCTGATGTGGAAATGATCTCCGCGAATGGCGACGCCGAAGACGCCGAAGACGGAGAGGACGCCGACATGGCCGCCCTCGACAAAGCCCTCGCCGCCGCGCTGGACACGCACCGCCTCGACGAGGACGCCGCCGCCGCCTCAGAATCCGACTCCGACATGTCCGATTCCGAGATGCTTCAGCTGGACGAGAAGCTCGTTGAGATCTTTGCCGCGCGCAAGAAGACGCCCAACAAGAAGCAAGAAAACAAAGACGCGCGCGCCACCGTCGTGAACCTCAAGAACCGCATCCTGGATCTTCTAGAGATCTACGTGCGCCGCGCACCCGAGAAGGTGGAGGCGTACGGGCTTATCCTGCCACTTCTTCGCTGCATGCGCGAGACGGGGACGAAGCAGGTTGGCGAGCGTGCGCACTCCGTTCTAGCGGCCTTTAAGAAGGCGGCCAAGGGGGGCAAGGCGGAGGGCGAGGAGGAGAAGGAGGAGGTGGCCGATTTCGATATCCTGGAGCGGATTGAGCTGTTGAAGGAGATTCATGAGGAGGCGGCGAAGGATGCGAGTCATGCGTTTGCGAAGGCGGCGAGCACGGCGAGCTTGTTGGTCGCGAGTAGTCTTTATAAGGTCGATAAGAGGCTTGTGAAGAAGGTGGCGGGTGTGTATCGGGATACGCAGGTGCAGTGGGTGATGGGGGAGAAGAAGGTGGCGGCTGGCTTGTTTGTTGACTGGGTGAACTGGTGCCAGAGCCATGCTGGGGCGGCGGCGGCGCAGTGAGGAACTAAAAAACGCTTGGGGATGTGTGGATGGTATAGTTAGTGTCTGTTCTAGACAGATTGTTGGAGTTTGTTGATTTGGATGGCAACTTAATTGTACATAGCTTTGATTCGAGTAATGAACATCTATGCCCTACGTTTTTCACATAGACCAATGCACTGAAGATACTCCATAAATCACTGAAAGTTCTAACAATCCCGTAGTTCTACCAAAAAAAGCAATAATCTTTATGAGTATTCTACATAAGCATACATTTCACATGTGACTTTTCTCCTCCAGCACGCTACCACCTCGCTTCTAAGCCTTCACCCTCTTTGATGAAATGCCCGTGTTCAGGCTTCCGAGGAGGTACACGGCAACAAACAGACTAAGAACGCTAACAATGATCACAACCGGCTTCCTGAGAGCCGCTGAGAGAGGGTATTCGTAGGTGACAATGAGCTCGCGGTCGCGGACCGCGTCGACAAGGTTACGTGCCTGGAGGGTGAGGGCGGTGCGGCCGATGGTGTCCATGAAGGTAACGTGGGTGGAGATTTCTGCAGAGACGATGGGGACCAAGGTCTCGTACTTGACATTTCTGGGCAGTGTTAGTGGGTTATTTATAGAGTAATCCGGGGCATTATCTTACGTAGCGCCCTCGGGAAGAATGACACGGAGCTCTACGAATTCGTACGAGATACCCTCATGTTGCTTGGGGCCTTCGAGGAAGGGGACATTCAAGACGTAGCTATTGGTTGCTTTGACTGTCCTCAAGAAAGTCGCGAGGTTCGCGTCCCATCCGATGCGGAAGGGGTAGTTCCAGCCACCAAAGATGGGGTAACGGGGCTTGAGCTCCAAGTTGGCCTCGCGCTTGTTGCTCCTGAAGCGGCTGGTCGAGATGTTCCCAATGACATCCGTGTAGTAAGGAGTGAGCGAGCCGACGCGCAGAGGGATGTGGAGCGCCTTGATTGCGGTCGTCTCAGGGGTGCGGTATTGCTGGTGCGCCCACTCAACGCGGTTGAACTGGGAGGAGAGGTTCGCAGCCTTGTTGACGATGGTGTAGCGCTCCTCAAAGGCGATGTTGCCACCCCAATGGCTGACTTCGATATCTCTCTCCAGCCTTGAGACGTGGATCAGCGGCTGAGTGTGCTCGAAGCGGACGCTGACGGGCTGGGTGGTTCCCGCGGCTACGTCCTTGAATGGTCCGTATGTAAGCTTTGAGCCAGACTTTTGGGCTGACTCTGCGTTGCCTCCAACTCCACCAGTGTATTCTGGGACATTGGCGCCGGGGAACTTGACTTCGGTCTCCTGGTGTCTGGTAGCATACGAGGATGGCCAGTATGCAGAGAACTCATAGACAAGGAATTGAGGGTCTTGTTGAGCAATGGCTGCTGGTAGAGGGCGCAGAGCGGAGAGGAACGAGTAGCTGATGCGAATAGTCTGCTTTCCCTTTGGCGCCAATGGCTGGGGCAATCGGACCTTGTAGAATTGGGTTTCGCTATGAAGATTAGCCAGGGTTGACGACAACGCGCGGACGGATAACCATACCTTGAACCATCAATGGAAATAGCCTCGAAGTCAAATGCCGGACTTGTCAAGTCTTTATTATCCTTCACTTCTAAGTTGCCAAGCCTCTCCGCTTGTGAAGTAGTGAATGGGATATAATATTCATCTTGTGCATCAGGAGAGACGTTCTCTATGACAACATTGACAACGTTCCTTGGGTAGCTCTTTTCTAAATTGATCGATCGTACAATATTCGTATTTTTGAATACTTGGGGCGGTGTGAACGTCGATGGGAGGATGTTTTGTGTCGAGGCCGGCTTCGTTACAGTCGACTTGGAGAGAGCTGCTCCAGCAAAGGAGAGGACGGCAGTCGCAAGCGACAATGCCTTTATGTTAACCATGCCGACGGACGGCTAGATATATACAGTCGTCTCAAAGTTTATCGTTCGGAAGAGGAGGGTGGATGATCGTTGTCGAGGCCGCCCAGATGATTTGCCTGAAGCTCTCGTCCCAAGCTTGGTGGTACTTTCAAGGTGTCCTTACAGTTTAGAATTAGCCGCGTACGGACGCGCAAGCTACCGTGCGCTTATCTTCATTCGGAGTTAACCGCGCCCAGAGACGCATGCTGAGTCCGCATGCTGAGTCAGACCCACACCTTAGCTTATCGGGCCAAGGCTGGGCCCTATGACGGTGAGAAGAGGGGCAATCCAACAAAACAAAACAAATCTCAAGACATAACAAACTATTTTTGTTGAGTTGCCCATATATAAGCAGCAAGTTTCCTCGTGTTTTGAACTCAAGTCGAGTTTGTGAATTTGCACATATATACGTCTTTCTATCATACTTTTATCTTGAAACCCTGTAATCATGGTTGGCCTTGGACCAAAGAAGCCGCCCTCTCGCCAAGGTATGCTTCCAAATTTCGCTCTTGTCTTTCAGCGTGCTCGGGGAAGCCAAATGGAATGTGGTGTAGGTTTGGGAAAATTTAGCATTTCGGACCGAGCTCGTTGCAGGGGCTGAGCATACGAGACTGTGGTCGTGATTCAATCGATCTCGTGGAGTGCGGGGTCGAAATGCAACAATAGACCGATATCGCTCGGATCTGAAAACAGTTTAAACTGGCAAAAAGAAACAGCCATGTTTCTCCTTTTGGTCAATACTGTTTCCATTCGGGTTCCCTCTCGGCGACGGAGTGGTACATGGCATCATTTGGGCCAGAAGCAAGTCATGTATAACCCATTACCAGCCAATGGGTGTTGCCATTGTGGACAGTAGTGATAGATCCGATGTTTTCCATGTGTTTATAGTGCAACAGTGCATCTTGAGAGGTTGAATGAAGTCTAACGCGTAATAGGGTCGAGCACCGATCTACCCAAGGATCTAGCCCAAGAGGTTAAGCACCTCGAGAGCCTGTTTACTGTGCCAAAAGAGAAGCTCAAGGAGATCACCGATCATTTCGTGAAAGAGTTAGCCAAGGGTCTTACCGTAGAGGGCGGAAGTATTGTATGCTGCATTGAACGTTTCGAAGTATGATACGAGCTAATATATCGCAGCCAATGAACCCAACATGGTGTATGGGAATGCCAGATGGAAATGAACAAGGCCGCTACTTGGCACTGGACATGGGCGGAACTAACCTGCGAGTTTGCGAGATCACTTTGACTGAGAAGAAGTCCGAGTTTGATATCATCCAGTCCAAGTACAGGATGCCAGAAGAGCTGAAGACTGGCGACGCCGAGGAGCTGTGGGAGTACATTGCCGACTGCCTGCAGCAATTTATTCAAACCCATCACGGAGATGAAGATCTGGATAAACTGCCGCTCGGGTTCACATTCTCATATCCGGCAACGCAAAACTTTATCGATCACGGTATCCTCCAGCGTTGGACCAAGGGGTTTGATATTGATGGAGTAGAGGGGAAGGATGTGGTTCCTCCATTTTTGGATGCGTTGAAGAAGAGAGTAAGTCGACCACAATACTCTTACTCGCACCGGCTAATAACTGTATAGGGTGTACCGATCAACCTCGCTGCCCTGATCAATGATACCACTGGGACACTAATCGCCTCAGCATACACAGACACCACGATGAAGATCGGCTGCATTTTCGGCACTGGATGCAACGCCGCATACATGGAGCACTGTGGATCCATCCCCAAGCTTGCTCACATGAACCTCCCCGCAGACACGCTCATGGGCATTAACTGCGAGTGGGGTGCCTTCGATAACGAGCACATTGTCTTGCCACGTACGCCATACGATGTTGTCATTGACAAGGCGTCGCCTCGCCCTGACCAACAGGCCTTCGAAAAGATGATCGCTGGTCTCTATCTGGGCGAGATCTTCCGCACTGTCCTTGTCGACCTGCACGACAACAATCATGTGAACATCTTCAGCCAACAGAACATTGACAAGCTCCGCAAGGCATACACGCTTGACTCCTCATTCCTCTCTGCCATCGAAGAGGATCCCTTTGAGAACTTGTCCGAGACGGCAGAGCTCTTCCAAGCAAGACTCAACCTCGTGCCCACGATGGGCGAGCTCGAGCTCATCCGCCGCCTTGCCGAGCTGATCGGCACGCGCGCTGCCCGCCTCTCGGCCTGCGGTGTCGCTGCCATCTGCAAGAAGAAGGGCTACGAGACATGCCACGTCGGTGCTGACGGGTCCGTCTTCAACAAGTACCCCCACTTCAAGGAGCGTGGTGCGGTGGCCCTGCGCGAGATCCTCGACTGGCCCGAGAACAAGCCTGGCGAGAGGGATCCGATCGAGATCCTGGCTGCTGAGGATGGAAGCGGTGTCGGAGCCGCTCTTATCGCGGCGCTGACTCTCAAGAGGGTCAAGGCTGGCAACATGGCTGGAATCCAGCACCCGGAGAACTACAAATGAGCGCGTTTAGGCGCCTAGAAAGTGTCGTATTAACGGAATTGCTTGAATTTGAGCTTCGTGGCATAGCCCGCTTGTAAAAAAGCAGATTGCTGCAACACAACGGGACGCTGGCACCTTCGTGCTGCGTAACCATAACCAAAAAAAAGGGGATGCTTTGCATTGTCAGGCTATATAATCAGAAAAGGATTGGAGAATGCTTGGTATTGTCTGGCTCTGTAGCCGATAAGTCAACGAATCTACTTCTTTTCAAGCCACAAACACTCGTCCTCTCACCACCGTGAAGCCCTATAGACTCAAACTTAGCGACGAGATTCTCACGCCCTAAAAGTGTCAAATCACCACTAACTTTTTATCCCCGCTTGATCATATATTTCTTCAACCCATAAACGTACAAATAGGCAAGCGATACGTATCCAATGTCCAATACCTCCTCTTAACCCCCTCCCACTCACCCTCGCCCTCTTTCCCAAGACCCTCTTCAATTGGCACCTCGACCTCCACCCACTGCACGTCCATCCCCACCCCTGAAAGATCCATCTCTGCCACACGGGTATACACATCATAGCATACCCTCCGGTCGGCGCCCAGCCCATTGAAGAACCCAAACCTTCCCCCTTCCGCTAGAAGTCCAGGTACATAATCCTCAAAGAACATCTTCAGCGCCCCATAGTCCTCCCCAAAAGTATCGAAGTAAATCGCATCGTACATCTCCTCTCCCATCAGCAGCGCGGGCGCGACATCCTGCCACCTGCCTGGCCAAATTTTGTTCCTTCCCTCCTCCCCCTTCGCCTCCCACTTCGCCCCGAACTCGTGGTCCGGCTCGCGCAGCGCTGCGAGGACGCCTGGGTGTGCCTCGATGATGTGGTGTGTGCTCGGTGTCTCGGCAGAGAAGAAGCGATCCACGATACCCATCCCGAAGCCGATGTTGAGGACGCGCAGGCCGGGGGATGGTGCCAGGAGGGTTGCGGACAGCTTCATGATGTCTGTTTCCCAGGCCATCATGACCGCATTGGCAGAGGAGTCTAGGAGGGCGGTGGAGGTGGAGGTGAGTTCGGAGGCGAGGTAGTCGCGGGAGTTGACATCGGTGGGATCTTGCGGGTCGAAGGGCGCGGGGGCCTTTGCGTCTGTGGCATCTTTCGCCTCAGTTGGGGCTTCTGTTTGTTGCTCTGTTTCCGCAGCGGGCTCTGTGATATCTTCTTCCTCTGCTTCGGACTCTTCCCCACTAGATAAGGGGTCGTATCCCCCCATCATCCCTAGCAGCACTTCGGCCCGCACACCAGCCTCAACAACGACCTCGTACACCCCCTTCCTCCCTAGCCGCCACGCGAGGCACCCTGGTGTCTCACCATTCGTGTCCAAATCATTCCAAATCGCGCCCGAGAGGAACAGCTCCGTGACCGTTGCTATAGCAGATGCCTCGATGTCCTCGACCGCGCTGGCCTCCTCACCAGCACCCTTCTCTTCTCCGGAAGCAGGCGCAGCGGCAGCCGGCTCGCCGGCGGGCGCCTCAGACCCTGCCACATCTTCAGATGCAGGTCCGCAGGCCGCGATGGCCGCATGCAGCGGTGTAAATCCTGTCTCTGGATCCTGCGCCGACGCTGCGCCCGGCACGCGCAGAAAGGGTTTGAGGGCTGGGATGTCGTGGTTTGCGGCGTGCAGGAGGATGGTCTGCGTCGTCAGGTCCGTTTCGGGGGTAGCGAGAGGGTCGACGTCTGCCATGGTCGATGTTAGTTTCCTTTTAGAGGGATGGGCTTTGAAATGGCTGGCGTAGGAGGCTGGTTGGAGGGGTCCTGGTGGAAATTTACGGATTTGGTGGGGGGGAAGGCGGTGGGGGAGGGCAGAATGGCGGGGCGGTGAGGGGCAGAATGCGGGGAGAATTGATGTCTGGGCTTGGCTTGTGTTAAATCTAGAGTGGGATTTCGTGAAGTATCGAGATGCTTGGAAGAGCGGGCTCGTGTATATGGGCAGGGTGTCGCGAGTAGATGATGCCTTTGGGCTTCTGCCATTCTTAGGTTTTCCTGGTTTCGCGCCCATTATGGTGGATGAAGACCATACATTATATCCGAAGCTCCCGGCGTCCACCATTGCCTCACTTTTGTCCATATATGATACAAGTGCCGTCACGATGGAGATATAGAGAGGGAGTATGCATCAGGGTAGAGTTGAATTGTATCCATCATCGTCATATCCAATCCTCATATATCTGTCCCTCTGCACCTATGCCCTCTGTACATTTGACACCTCCAGTGTGAGTAGCCACCATCACCACCCGTAGCTCCCTTCACTCAGTATCAGCTAGTTTCTATAGCCCTACCGCGCCCCTCACCACCCTCCAGAACGCTATGCCCGCTATGAGCGCCATGCCAGCTCAGCCAGGGATTCAGTTCTTACTCGCCGCTTTAGGGGGGTATTTCTCCCCATTGAAATCGACTACCTGTGTTAGCTTTGTCGGGTGCTATTGTTCGCTGCGGCGTGGAATGAAAGGCGAGCCGGGGAATGGAGAGAGACGATGGAGACATAATCTGAGAAGAGGCCAAACTAACCTTTGGGCTCGCAAGTGCAGCGGTCAGTCTCGGGGACGCTGTCCATGACGGAAGGGATATGCGAGCCACAGCCCCACCATGTCTTCTTTTCTGGGGAAGTTAGTTTGCTAGTTCAATACGTATTCAAGTAAGAGTTCTGTGCCGACAGATATCGAGACGAGGAGTGGAAGGGAAGGGAGGTGGTACTCACGACAGGTGCCACAGGTGGCGGAGAGACACATTGCTTCTTTTTACCCCAAATATATCTGTTGTCGGAGCTTAGTAGACTGCGTATGTTGCAGTTGTCGTTGGTGATTCAGCGGCGTTGGTATTGTGACGACTTCGAATTTGTAGTTTTCACGGAGATGCGGGTAGGCGGGAGTTTGGACGCCGTTTGAGCGCCGGCGCTCAAACTAGCGGGAGCGGCGTCATGGCATGGTTCCACACCTTGACTGACAGCCGACGACGACGATCTAACTGGTGATAAAGTGATAAAATATAGCCTCAGCACTAAATTCGCGCTGTGCACACTAATGGACGGCAATATTAATATGCTATGGTTTGTATCTCTACGCTTTCTGTCTTCCTTCATTTAATTTACTATTCAGTGACAGTAGCTAGTACTCAGCAACCCCAGCATCAACTTGAACCTTCTCTTATTAAGTAAGATATTAAAACCTCCCACTTGAATATCTTTTCATAGGCAAGCTTATCCACCAAACCAAATGTCATCATCCGACTTTCGCCCAGCACCTCCGGAGGAAGACTGGCAATCCTGCGCTTCGGAAACAACAAACGCTCCCACTACCCCACCTCCAAAGTACTCATCGTTTCAGATGGCCGACAACGTTGGGGCCGGGAGCAGCAGCACATTTCAGCAGGAAAATCCACAGAGCGAGCGCCAGATCAACTTAGAAAGTGGCCAGCTCCAGTCCGCAACGCCTGGTTCAAGCTGGCATGGGAGGATTTGCAATCGCATTCCAATCAAGAAGATTTGCAGTCACATCACACCCAGAAACGTTGCCAGCTGGATTGGAATAGCTATTCTTGGCTTTCTAGGCCTCAGTGCCGTTGTTGTAGGAGTGGTTTTGGTGTGGGATTTGGTAGTTTATGTGGTAATAAACCGCTCTAGAGTTTGTAGCAAGACCGATTAGATTACTTTGGTTACATTGCGGGTTATATAGCCATACAAGCTCAGATATGACACTGAGAATGTATGTTACCACATCGGAAGTACTTTAGAGAGTCTCAAATTCCTCGATCTAGGTTGACCACAGTGCCATGACTATCAAGCCCCGAGAATGCACTTTTAGGCGACTAGCTACACATAAATGAAGCCCGCAATATCCCCCACCCACCCTTAATATATATGGCGTGAAATTTTGAGGCTTCAGTTGGCGCCGGTCCAAACTAGCATCTTTAACCATACGTTCGACAGCGAGCGATAATAATAGCCAGCTACAATGCCTGTTTTTGCCTTCCTTACTTTCTTTCCACCTTCCATTTACTTTGTCTATACGCAACAAGAGCATCCCAGCACCACTTCAACGCCCCCCCTCACCAGTGAAGCCACCCAAACCCTCACTTGAATCCCTCATCAGTAGCCGCACTTGTTTCTTAAACACATGTCATTCTCTAACCGGCACCCGGAGGCAACAGTGGAGGAAGGCTGGGAATCTTCTGACCAACTCTTGGAAACAACAAACGAAGGCGCAGAATCCTCTAACCAGCTCGGAGAAACACAAAGCGATGATTGGGAATCCTCCGACCAGCTCGCAGAAACAACAGACGAAGGCGCAGAATCCTCCGACCAACTCGCAGAAACACAAAGCGATGATTTTGAATCCTCTAGCAAGCTTTCGGAAACACAAAACGATGATTCTGAGTCCTATAACCAGCTTTCGGAAACACCAGACGAAGACTTGGAGCCTACCACCGCCCCTCCAAAATACTCATCCGTTCAAACGATAGCAGATATTGAAACCGGGAGCAGCTACGAACTCCAAGAGAATATGGTGCAGAGACTGCGTGAGACGGATCTCGAAAGTGGCCGGGTTGAGCTCACGAAGCCTCGTGGAAACTGGACTCATAAAGTTGGTAGGATGTTCACATTAGAGAATATCTGCATTGGCATCATGAAAGTCGTCGGAGGTGCCTTCGTCCTCAGCTTTGTTTTTATTATTGGGATTTTAATGTGGGATTTAATCGTTTATGTTATAAACAAACGCCAGAGAATTAATGATTAGAGAGCGTGGTTACCCATTGTTATATGTTGCCACATATGCATCTATGACTAACGCAAAGAGAGTGCAGATTATGACGTGGGAAGTTTGAAAGATTCTCATATATGAAGCAACTACAACAATCAAATTCCGAAGACGCACTCTTAGACTACGAATAAATGAAGCCCACAACATTCCCCATCTACTAAACTAGTTACGATTGACAATATCAGCCCACCTCATCCTCGATATCCACATCATCTTTCCTCGCACCTGTCATATCTCTTTGTATCTTCCGTCCCCCCCTTCTTCCTATAATCCAAATATTTCAAACCCTTTGCCGCCCATCAGCACTTTCACCATGGCCCCCTCCAAAAGCATCCATAAAACAGCCCCGGAGTCAGCCCCCGCCGATCCTCCACAGTCGAAATGTACGACTATCCAACTAGTACAGCACGCCGACCGTGATCTCACATATAATGAAATGTATTACGGAAAACCACAGATCAATCTCCGCCAGGAGGAAATCAGGCTCGCCAAAGCTGAGCGCGAGTTTCAAGAGCAGCCTTGGTGGGTGGGACCTTAGCTTTGCCGTTTTATGTGGCGTGTTTGCACTGTGCTTTATCTTTTTATTTGGGACCATCGCCGTGTGCGCGTATAATGACATAAGTGCAAAAGGGACTTCTCAGGATGTACATAAATGAAGCATTAATTTTTTTGTTATTACATGAAGCATATGGAAAAACCTGCCCACACATAGCCTGACTTATTAAGACGACTAAAGCAAGCCTCCAAACTAGTGAAAGCACAAAACTAGATTATCACCTACCACTTCTTTTATCTTTCCCCCTATTATCGTCGTTTCTACAGAATAATCCAGACTCTTGTGCCTCCCTACTATGGCTTTTTCCAAAAGCCCAGCTGGTGCCAACCCTCCGCAGTCAGGCCACATGCCATGCGAACCTGCCCTCACACAAGACGAGACAAACAGGGGACCCGACCTTGAGAAAGCTGAGCGCACTCCTCGAGGCCAGACTTGGCGGGACCACGCATCGTTTTGTACTATGGGAATGGTGTGCCTGGCCATTTTTACTACAATAATCGCGCTGGGAGCTGTCGGGTTTTATTTTGACTTGGTCAGACTCAAAGCACGTAAGGATTGAAGCATCAGTGTATTTTAATTTGTGCTTGATGAATCATAATACAAGAGATCAGACCACTATTCACACGGCCCTGACGTGTTTAAATATCAAGTGCTTATCCCAAAAACCACGTTACCCACCCACGCTACAAATATCACAAAAAGAGCCCCACTGAAACTAAATACAGCTAATATTGACACGCGGAGAATACTATTTTCGATTATACGCTCCCATTCTGTTCTTGGGGGGATCTCGTTTCGGTCGAGCTCGAGTTGTGCCCGTCGGAGTTGAACCTCATCGGGTGCAGGGGGAGGTCTTGCGGGACCCGCTGCGGGTGAGGTTTCCGGCTGGATTGCTATGGGGTTTTCTGATGCGGATGTCCCTTGAGAGGTTGACATGTCTTCCATAGATGGCTTATATTTGCTTCATGCAACGAAATAAAAGAGATAATTGAAGATAAGAGAAAGCTGAAATGGGCTGGTGTCTTGGGCCACTACTAATTTAGTGGCTTTGTTTTACTTTACTTGGGATAGTTTAGCAAACGGGATGTACGCAGAAACCATGCGATATATGGCCTGACATTACACAATGGTCAATTTTGACAATATGACATGACAGTGATGAGCTCCTTGTAGTTACACTTCGTCAACTCCTCATCATACTCATACTCTTCTTTGTCGTTCTCTCTACCCCCATCCCCTACCTTTATCTCTTCATAAAATCCCAAGGAGCCCACACTCAAAGCCCTTCGTTATACAAAACGTCACGCAAACTTCAAACTACAAACTTCAGACAAGTCACAATAGTCATGTCCCAAAGCAAACATGAGTCTGGACCACAGTCCCCACCTCCATCATATCCCACGGCCACCCCGATGGACCAACATTCCTTGCACCTCCATTGTGACAAGGCCTGCACCCAGTGCGACCATGCTGCACTGGAAACGGACACGCTCATCAAAACTGGTCAGTCTGCATATATCGACGAAAAGTTCAACTATCAACACGAACTCCACTCAAAGGAAAAGGAAGATTCAGACCTCCTGAAAGAAAAACAGGAGATTGGGATGGAAGATGGGAAATGGAAATGGGAGACAAAACGGGGGGATATGAAACGGAAATGGGCGACGAAAAAAGAAGATGTGAAACGGAAATGGGAGAGCACAAAGGACGACATCAGATCGAAATGGGCAACGAAGACAACAAGGGAGAAGGCGCACTCCTATGTGCCATTGAATGAGAGTAAGAAACCTGTAAAAGAGAGGCACCGCAAGGTACAAACCCGTGCAGAGCTGTCAGGGAACCGAGACGCTGAATTGATGGCCGGCATTGTTTCGATTGCCATGTTTGTGATGCTTTGTTGAAAGAAGTAAATTCTGTCAATAGGCCTTCTTGGATCGGTTGATTTTATAGATGGGTAAATTCGGTTTATATGACAACGGGTTATTTTTGGGTGGAGTTTGATAAATGGTGTATATAATGGAAATATTATGATCTGGCTTTGATACAACTGTAAAAGCTCGAAGAAACGAGAATTTAGTGCCATCTGTTACTTCCTTCCGCTTTCTTATTCTACACTCCCATCCCTTCTTTATCGACAGAATATAGGAAACTACACCTACAACTTCAGCTTCATGTGCAAAAGGAACAGGCGAGTAGTGGGAAGGAAACAATGGAGTGATGTGAGCTAAATTCTTCATTATATATTATTATCGTCCGACTATTAATGCATGTAGTCTCAAATCCTCGACCCCCAGATGTCCACGTAGTACCCTCCAGACGTCCCTCTATCTCGCATTATCCGTTGATGCAACAAACTGTCCTTGCCACTGCCGCCACATCTTCGCTGCCTCAGTTACAGCTGTAGTCTCTGTTCACACTGCCAAGATCCAAACTAAAAAATCCAGCAGAAACTCGCTCGCAGCTTATACCCCCCCGTCTTCTCCATTTCCTTCTCTCTCTCCCTCTCCATCTTCTTGTTCTCCTTCTCTCTCTTCATCTCCATCTTCTTGTTTTTCATCTCCATCTTCTTGTTCTCCTTCTCTATTTTCTTTTTCTCCTTCTCGTTCTTCCAATACTCCTTCTCGATCCTTCTCTTCTCCTCTTTCCTCTCTTGCTTTCTCTCATCGATTAGAATCCTCTTGTTCTGGATGTATTTGGCCTCATAGACACATAGATTGCTTTTGTGTTTGATCTCATCGGTCTCTAGGTACATTTCATAACGGCGGAGGTTGAGCTTGGAAGCGGCTAAAGTAACATCTAGCGGCTCAGAAGACATGATGTCAATGGCTGTGTTTTTTTAATGAGTTGGTGAGTTGATAATTTGATATTCTGAAGCGTATGTCGATTGAAGAAGAAAGAACGGAGGGGTGCGTGAAGGTAATGGGGAGGGGAACATGGGCTCATATGTAGTACGACTTTTTTTTATTAACATTCGACTACAACCGCATTTAATCTGAAACTCTCACACCGTAAAGAAATAAGCTGAATATTGATATTTCACAGTAGTGGAACGACCGCCGAAGTGTCCCTCTATATCCTCCCCAATAACCACACCCCCACTGCCGCCTCTATTAGCCTGCAAAATATACAGCCAGCTTCTCAATCGCAGTCCTCATCTTCATAAACTCTACAGCAATAAAGCATACAAACACTACAACACACGCATCAACTAGCATCTGCCGCGCTGCGCCCCAACTGCACCCCTTCTCGTTCTTGAGTCCATTCTCAGCCCTAATGCGGTTAGTTTCGAGCACAGTTACGTCGCATACGTGCTGGAGCTCGGCACACTCAAGGGCCATTTGCTGTTTACGAATTTCGAGTTGTGCGGAGAGTGAGGCGGCATTATGGGGCGAGGCCCTTTGATCAGGCTGTACGTTTGGTAGTTGGGATATTGGGGGATTAGAGGGCTCAGAAGCCATCATGGTGAGAGTTATGAGTTTCTAGTAACAAGTAAGTTGGCTGGTTGATACGTTGATCTGTTGGTATTCTAGAATGATGTGTAGACGGAGAAAGGAAAAAGAGGGGATGATGGGAAGGTAATGTAACGTAGAAAAATAGGAGGTGGTGAGAAATGAGGAAATGGGCTGATATTCCAGCACAATATTTATATTAAAGATCTAGCACCACTACACTACATTCAGTATCGAAAGCTTGCAGTGAGTTTAACCATCCCCTACAAGAAATGTAGACCGCCCATCCTCTCCAATAAACCGGAGAATATCGTCGTTAAACAGACTTGACACCATGACCAAAAACATCACTATAAAATGAAGATAGCGGCATATGCCAGTATCCCCTACGCCTATCACAGTTTCCATTCCCGCAATTTCTCCAGCAGTTGGGGCCGCGACCTCGGCGTCTGGTTTCCGAGCTCCGACTTAAGGTCCATTGGGAACTTCTGGTATTTGAGCTCGAGGTCATTCCTTCGCCGCTCGGATTCGAGTTCCATCTTGCGTTTCTTGAACTCGGAATCGGCCTTTTGCTTCTGTCGCTTGGCCGCAATCTCGGCCTTTTGGCGCTCGGATTTAAACTCCGCTTTATCGAGGTTGTTCTTGGCTTTGTAGAGCTTGCACTGTAGTAGGATATTCTCGCGCTTGACCTTCAGCTCCACCTTTTCGTGATCATATTTGGCTTTGTAGAGCTTACACTGTAATATGGCTTGCTCGAGCTTGGTGTCTAGACCGCCCTTCTCAAATTTCAACTCTCGGTAGTGGACATCGAAGATTCTGCAGGGGGTGAGGGAGTCGGAGATGGAGCAGCCCCTACAGTTACCGATAGCACTAAGAGGAGTGTCTTTGGAAGAGACCATTGTAATGGTGATGTTGTGTTCGTGGTTTGGTAGTTTAGTAGACCAATGTGGTGATGGGTTGCTCCGTTGGCATATTCTAGAGTGATATATATATAGAAAAAAGACAAGAAATAGAGCGAGGGCGGAGATGAGAAAGTAATAGGATATAAATGGTCTCATCTTTGCGCCCTTGTTGAAGTCCGACCACCGGCGCACATAGTCTTAGAACCTCACGCCATGAGGAAATTCTATACATTGCCCATTGATAACAACTTAACTACGCCCTTCGTATGGCCCGATAATCCAGCATGCTACCCACCGGAGTAAATAGCATAAGTACAAAAACCATGGGAAGGAGGGATGACACGCTAAAAGCCACAACGGCCAGTACCGCCTTGTCCACGACCTTCGATATATCTATCCACTTCCAACTTGCGGGCAGATCAAACTGGTGCACCTTGCACATGGGGTCTGGCCTATCCGTCTTCTGCTTAATCCCGGCGATATAAATATCGGCCTTGTGGAGTCTGTGCTTGAGTTCAGCTCTCCATCTCTTGAGCTTCAGGATAGCTTCATGTTGTTTGAGCTCATATTCGAATTTCTTGAGATGGAACTAATTCCCCGCCGGCTTTAGCTTCCACTTGTTTTGTTCCATGCTTTTGAGATGAGAAGTATGGGACGCACTGGATATGCATTCAAAGCTAGTAAAGTAGGAGGTGGAGCTGCTAGAGCTAGCGAGATTGTCGTGGCACGGAGTGATGGTGTATGGTTTAGACTGTTCTTGGGGCGCTAAGCTATGTGATGGGAGGAACGAGGTCGTTGAAGCTTAAGGGCTAATAGTAGTTGGTATTGTGTTTGTGGTCCAGTGAGTGTTTGATTCGTTGATCCGTTGAAACTCTTTGCAGCATCAAGTTAGGACGAAAAAGACCTGTCTAAAGCGAAGACAGGAAGGAGCTAAGTTTTCTCACATTTGGCATCTTTTGACCAATGCAGCCCCTAGTCTCAAAACCCCACGCCATGAATAAAGTATGCATGACCTCCTAATTTCTTGGCATTTTTCATTTCCAACATACTCAATTACACCGTCCGCGAGTGCCAAGAATCCAACATTCCACCATACCCACTGGAATAGTCATCACCGTTACGAAAGCCGTAACAAAGAGGACAATTACGGCCAAAGTCACAACAAATAGTATGACCACGCCCACGGCCATCCCAACATCACGCCACCCCCAGCCCTTGGATGGACTAGAAATAGGCATCCTCTCCTTTTCGAGCTTGAGCTCTAGCTCATTCTCGTACTGCTTAAGCTCGAGCTCAGCCTTCTCCTGCTTGAATTTGAACTCTGCCTTATCGAGCTCCATCTCGCGGTAGCGAAGGGTTATTTCGTGGTCTCGTTTCAAGCTTTCGCAAAAAGGCATGGAGGGCGTGCAAGGAATAGGTTAGGAGCCGGTGGAACTTCCGTAATCTGTATATATGTTTGAGCTGGCCGGTAAGCTGGTGGGAATATTGGGTGAGACAGTGGTATTAGATGAGGGTTGTTCCGGAGGTGTTGGATTTGGTGATAGGTAGGATGGATTCGTCAAAGGCGGAGAAGTCATGGCAGTAGATACTGTGTGTGCAGATATCACTCTTGGGATCGAGACGGAGATGGAGCTGGAGAGGTAGTCCGAGAATGAGAGAGAGAGAGACATATATTCAAGTGAAGGCTCGGTGCTCGAGTTTGTTTTGGAGATTATGTCTTTTTGTCTGGTTTTCCTCCTTATGGAAGTGGTAGCTATGGGTGAATAAGCGCGCTGGAGAGTACGGCTTGTTTTCTCGAGTTGTGAGTGTGATGTGACGGGATTTCGAGTGAGATGGTGGTGTGCATGGCTTCTTGGATTCTTTGATAGGGCGAGGGCAGGCGGAAGCGTGGTTATGGGATGTGAGAGGAAAGGGGCGACAAATGGCAGGTGCGAGGTAGACGGATGTGGCTGCTAAGGAAGGGGCGATCCGCCACTAGCTAGATGGTGTATCTGCCAAACTTTATCTAAACTATCATACTAGAGAATTAGACCATCGCACCTTCCCCTTCACATTCAGTTCCAGTATCCCCGTTCCCGTTCCCCATTTCCCATTTCCTATTGTCCGTCTCTCTTCTTTCCAGTCTAGATACTGCAACAAATCAGTCAAATAACAATAAAACACAAACACAAAATCACGCCAATTGAAGCACTATGTCCTCACCAGCCCCCAGTTCCCCTTGTCCAACTAGCCACACCTCTCCCTCCCGCTCCACCTCCCCCAGCTCCATCGGCTCCATTGACCTCCTCACCCCCCGCGACACCTCGCCAACTCCCGCCGACGAGGTGACCCACAGCTCCATTAAGCAAGAGAAAATGGCCCTCGACGAGGCAACCCAAGAGTTAGCAGACGAAAATTTCAAGCTAGACCGAGACTACACAGATTTAAAATGCAGGAAGTCAGAGCTGGAGACAGAGATGGAGGGCCTGAGGTGAGAGATGGCAACGTTGGATAGCGCATTGGAAGAGGCTGAAAAGTCGTTCAAAGAAAAGCGGCAGATGCTGGAAGAAAAGCAAAAGGGGATAGTAGAGACGCGGCGGAAGGTCAAAGAGGTGCTTCTCCGAGTCAAGGCTGCGAATATGGTGACCGCGTTACTTTTCATACCACTGGTATCATTGGAGATCACGGTGATTTCGATGGAGGTGGCGCTGGGTTGGAGGATGCTGACTTGGGGTGTTGCCATGATCAACAGATGATCGAGGAGAAGAAAGACACCACGTTATGAGGGACTGGGGGATGTTGTTTTGTTTTAGCTTGCCATCATCTATTGCTGAGCAGATCCAAGATGGGAAATGGGGGCTAGAGTGGGAGGTATGAGACTAAATGCAATAGCTGTCAATCTGAAATAAAAGTATCATACTAGAGAATTAGCCCATCGCACCACAAATTCACATTCTATCTTATATTCTCATCCCCCCGTGCCCATGCCTCCCCTTTCCTTCTCTTCCCTATCTATACAGATCTAGAATGCCAAATTACGGACGCTTCAACTCATCACCTCACCAAGCATACAAAACCCGCACACCCATGTCCACCACTCTCCGCCCCCGCCTCCCCAAGCCCAAGCCCCAGCCAAAGCAGCCGCACCTACTCCTCCCGCTCCACATCCACCGACTCCACGCAGTCTTATAACTGATTCGAATCCCGCAACACCTCCCCGGAACCTAGCTACGAGATGGCCCAGATTACGCTCCGCCAGCGCAAAACGGCACTCTCCAAGGCCACCAAGGATCTCGAGCGCGAAAAAGCAGACTTCTTGCCCGAGAAGGCTGATGTGCAGCGCATGATGAACGAGCTCCAGCGTGAGTTGGAAGCCGCGAACGATAAGGCCGTCTTGAAGGTCACCTCGAAGGCTAGGCAGAGGAGGGAAGCGGAGCTGGAGCGTCAGCGGGAGGAGATGTGGGAGTGGATGACCATAATAGCTGCCGTCTTCCTTTTCATCCCGGCGTTGTCGCTAAGTGCCTCGTTGTTAGCCGCGGAAACGGTGGGAGGCTGGAGGATGTTCCTTTGGGCTATTGCGGCTGCGGCCGGTAATGGGGGCGGGAGATGATGAGCATGGGATGGCGTTTGGAGTATGGGGAATTTATTTTTGGAATCATATCATCTATTACCGAGCGGATCCAAAATTTGGTATGAGTCCTGACTAGTGTGTATAAAGTGTGAGACTAAATGCAGTAGCTGTCAAACTTGATAAAAGCATCATACTAGTGAATTAGTCCATCGTACCTTCCATTCTCATTTTTGTTCTTACATTTATCTCCCCATGTCCTCATGCTCCCCTCCCGCTCTGCCCTCTTCCATATCCATACTGTTCTAGGACACCACCGTGCCAGCCTACGAAAATACAAACAAACACAAGCACAAACACAAAAACACACAACTTTGACAAACAATGTCTTATCACCCACCACAAACCACCTCAGAATTGCCACATCCCAGCAGCCCCACCCTCTCCTCCTGCAGCTGGGCCTCCTCCATGCTCCCACCACCCTCTCGCGACGCCTCCCCACCCCCTGGCCCTAACGCCCAGACCAGCCTCGAAGAGCGCGAAGCGGCACTCAAAAAGGCACAAGAGGAGCTCATACGCGAGAAAGCCGAGTTGGCTTGTGAATGGGTCCTATGGGAGCACGAAAAGGAGACCAACCATCTCGACAGGAAGAACAACGATGTTACCAGGAACAACAATGACCGCGATAGGAAGACCAATGATCTTGCCAGGAATAACAATGACCGCGACAGGAAGACCAATGATCTTGCCAGGAATAACAATGACCGCGACAGGAGGAACAACGCAACTACCAGATCAGAGTTGGAGCGCGAGAAGGCCCAGCTAGCGGCTCAGAAGCGGTGCAATGTGCGGGCTAATAGTTGTAATGAAAATCTTGAGGATTGGCAGGTGGCCATAATGGTTGTCGTGGGGTTGGTGTTGTGTGTTATCCCGGCGATTTTTATATTGTGGACGACGGTGGTGATGGAGGTCGTGTTGTGCCTGAGGGTGTCGGATTGGGTGCTTGGGTTGTTTGGAATTGTAAGGGGTTCGGTCCTACTTTACTAACCAACAGGTTCAGAAATCTGTGCGGCGCCACCGTTGACGTTTAGGTGACAGCATACGTTGCGTCAATGGGGGTAGGGGGGTGGTGACAAGAATTTCATTGACAAGACTTCGTGGTTGGTGAGAATAAATTAATCGGTGACAAGAAGAAGGTCAAATACCTATCAGGATCAAAAACCTCTACGATTTGCTCCGGGCTGGATCATGGACTCGGGATTGAATATTTCCTCCCAGGTTTGTCTGTTCGGGATTGAATCTGCGTCCTCGAGACTCGTTGGTGTTGCTACGAGTTTACGAAATATGAACCTTCCACATATGAGCGTATTTATATACACCGAGTGAGCTTCTGTAACCAAAACTGGCTTGCTTCTATTCCTTCCTATATATCTATATATACATGGTGATATATATAGCGGTATAATGATATAGTACACACAACAGAGATATAAAATCGCCCTGTAGGACATCTCAACATAACAGTCATCATCACCGCCCACACAAAAATCATCCCCAACCTCCCCTCCCTATTATCTATCCCCCCCCCAAGAAAAGAAACGAAAAAAACGCCCATGGGAATATCCAACCCACATCCGTATATATATGGTCATATCATCCCAATCCCAAAAAAATCTACCCCCCATCGCGCACAGTCCATGCATAAAAACACACATCTATTACGGCCACATCGCCTCCACAAACAGCGGATGCGACCCCTTCTCCCCCCTCAACCGACTATACTCGTCCTTGAAGTTCACCCCCCCCCCCTGCTCCACCCCCTCCCACGCCTTCCTCCCCAGCCGACTCACCACGTGCCGCCTCAGCGCCACGTTCCACGCAAAACTACTCAATTCAATCCCCCCAAACGCCGTCGCGCGGAGGAGCACCTCATAGTCCACCAGCGCCTGCTGGTCCCACGTCATCGCACGCAGCGCCTCCGTCTCCGCCTCGTCGAGGAGGTCCTCCTTCGCGATCGCCACCGCGCCGCGCTTCGCCGCGTCCGCGCGGAACGTCTCCGCCGGCTTCGACTCAGACGTGACGTACAGCGTCTTCAGCCCGACCTCGTCGGCGAAGTCGAGCAGGAACGCGGCCTGGGCCTCGTAGCCCGTCCAGCCGGCTTTCGTGGCGTCGGCGGCGACACGGAGGTGCGCGCCGAAGAAGGCGGAGGGCGTGATGCCGATGGGCGTGATGGGGATGGAGTGTTTGGTGCGCAGGGCGTGGACGGCGGCGGCGGCGAGGCGGCGGCAGGGTTCGCGGATGCGGAGGAGGCGGCCGAAGGAGGAGAGGAAGGCGATGTTGTCTGAGTAGATGGGGTAGTTGAGGAGGGGGGTGGCGAGGGAGATGGTGGAGCGACCGGGGGCGGTGGGGGGGTGCTCGGAGAGCCACGCGTCGAAAGCGGGGCGCCATTTCTCCGGGTGGAGGATCACGGTGCCGGCGAAGACATCGGAGAGGAGGTGTTGGGGGGAGAGGTGGATGGGGGGATTGAGAGCGAGATCGCCTGGGGCGGTGTCGTGGATGACCATTTGTGGGCAGGCGGTTTTGAGGGTCGCCTTGAAGTGGTCGAGGTCGAAGAAGTAGTCGAAGGGAACGGTGTTGTTGGTCGTGAGCTTCGAGAGGTCGTCCGCGTCGCGCACTACGACTTCTGGGACTACGAAAGCGCCTAGGACAGTTAGTTTGGCAAATTTTGGTTAAGGGACGAGAGTAGGGGACCAACCTCCTGCTTCAATGGCGTAGCGCACGCAGGTCAAGAACACGTTCCTGACGTTTCCAATTCCCCCCTGGGGCGCGCCGCAGATAATTGTTAAATCGTCGTTCCATTTCGTGCTCGCGCAGACCTCCTGTATCGGCGCCGGGTCAAAGGGGCCATCAATCTCATGGTTGAGGAAAGCCTTGATGAACGTCGCCTTGTCGTCGAGGTTGATGCCCTCGGGGAGCTTATCTGTCTTCGAAAGGGGGAGGATCGTGGTAGTCAGATAGTCCAGGTCATGGCGGTAGAGGGCGAAGTAGAGGAAGGCAGTCGAGACGGCGACCAAGAGCATCAACGCCCGCAGTGGCGGCTTGAAGGGTAACATTGCTCGCTGGCGCCGCGGTTGTTGTCGTACTGCGCTTGTCGGCGCACGACGACTATATAACTTTTTCGTGGCGCCACGAGGCGACGAGGCTACGTGCTAAGAGTGGTGGAGATCGGCAGTTGTTGGTCTGGGAGTGGACCACGCGCCTGTCTCGGTCTTGTCGCGCAATGAAGTGTCGTGGTCTTGTGAGGGGATATATACATATGTACAAGCAAGAAGAAGAGAGTAGAGAGGTTGGTGGGCTACGCCGATGGAGACATTATCGATGTTGTCGTAGACAACCGTAGTCGATGGGGGAAGAGCGGCAATCTAATCTGCTGGAATTGCTGCTTGGCGTGCTTTCAGACAAGATTTCGAGTCTTGGCAAAGATGTAATCCGCGCGTAACGGACCTGGATTCGGAGCTGGTTTGGTACGAAAAACCAGGTACCTGAAAACCGGAGCCCCACAGGTGGGTAACATAGTGTTACGTAGGCGAACAGGCATAAATAAGAGTACCATGTGGCACGGTGAAGGAGGGACGTGGGACGAAGAAATTCGCTGAAGAATTGGTGAAGAATCGCTGAAGATTGGTGAAGAATCGCGAAAAAAATCAGAATGGGGGAGGAAGAGTATTTGATTTGCTTTATAGTGATAGTATGTCCCGAGTCATACTATCGTATTCGGTGTGGCTATGCTTTCTTGGGGGTGGACCCTTCCGACAAGAGCCGGTTTCTCGTCAATTGGCGCATCGGCCGGGCAGAGCACAGAAGCAAGACCTCCAGGTTCGGCAATTCAGATAGCATAGCATTCGGAGTAGAGTTAAGCCTGTCGGGGAAGAGTATTATCTCGGGGGTGTCGACGCCGACGAGTTCAGCCGCCATCCATGGCTACAAACACGGAAAAGGAAATATCATGTGAGGTAAGTCAGTAGTCAGTCACACAGTCGTCACATTGGTCGCTTTGATCCTCCTAGCCTCTGCTGTTCTATGCTTGCTGCACGCACGCAAACCAAGCCGGGAGCTTGCTGAACATACCGCGGTGTCCCATGGCATGGTATATCCATATCCATGTCCATGCCCATTAATTTGTCGTCGTCAGCAAACGATGATACCCTGTATCTGCACGGGCTCTGAGACCGAGCCCTAATGAACCCTGATTGAGTAAGAAATGCATACGGCCGTAGGAATAACGCGGCGGGCAGGCAAGACAAAGAGAAGAGAAGAGGTGATATGTGATTGTTGTTTGTCTTGCAAGGTCTTGCCCTAACCTTGGTGGATGGATGTGATGCAGCTGTTGGGAGAGTCGATTGGTCGGTGAAGACGCGTCGAGCGCGAAGGACGGTACTTGTGGTTGTGGTTGGATTGACTGGATTGACTGGATTGTATGTCAGTGATTTGCTTGGCTGTCTGGTTTGGCAATGACGATGGATAGCTCGAGTAACTGGCTCTGTATTGTATTGTACTGTACTGTACGTACATACAAATCGCCATCCTCTAGCAAACGCCACTTACCCTACCCGTAGCTCTGCACATATGGATATTGAATAAACTAACCTCGACAGTTATACAGCATATAACTGTAATTATCCACCAGCTCCACGCAATACAAGCAACGCCCATGCACAACAGACCCAGATGCCCCTTCCCCAGACAGCGGCATCCTCGTTCTGCGCCCTACCCGGGCCCCGTTTGCCGTTTCAGCACTCAACGCGTCTCCCCTCCCGACGCGTCTCACACGCGACGCGACGCGTCAAGGAAGGAACAGGGAAAAGGAAAAATGCCTGACGAAAGAGCGGTGATGGACGGCCGGGGGGACAGCCACGTTGGATACTGTGCTCCGGACGTACATACATACATGCTGTACGGAGAACACGTTTGCTGAGCGCGCAGGGTGAGAGGCGGGGGAAGGTTCGCACGTCTTAGGTGTGTGCATTGCTGCATGTATGTATGGCGATAGAGGGCGATCAGGCGGGTACAGTTGCTGTTGGAGTGGGTGATGGCGACGACGTTGTATATCGACTGTGAGTGTACAATTGCAACTAATTCGTATCAATTGCCTTCCTGTGTATACGTGGACTACTAATACTAAGGAGTTATCGCGCCCTGAATAAACCCGTTGGGCAACCCTTTGGCGTAGTCGTGGTCCCTTCGTCCCTTCGTCCCTTCCTTCATCCCATGATCACGACCCTCCATTTCTATAAAATACTACTCGAGTATCGCACTCGAGTATCACATCACACTCAAGTATCGCCAACTCCAGCCGCGTACTACTCTGGCCGGGGGTTATTCATAGATACGACTCTACATCTGCACAACCTCCGCCTGCACCTGCGCCTCTATCGCCGTCCCCTCTCTTGTCCCCTCTGACCCCTCTCTGTACTCTCTCTATCCAACTCCCCGGATGCCCCTCGAGAGACCCATATGACCATTATCCCCAGTTGATCCTATCCCATCCCGCTCAGCTTCACGTCGCATCCAAGCCCAAGCACTCAAGGCATGCATTCGAGTGGAGAGTCGCCCCTCACTTCATCGCCAGTCCCTTCCCTAGCTCCCATCTCAAGCTCAAGCTCAAGCCCAGCTCAAGCTCAGCTCCGTCCCAGGCCGTTCCCAAATGCGGCGTGAAAGAGGAGAAATAGATCCAAACAGATGTGAAGAGATCCACTGGTGTACAGTAGCTTGGCGAGTAGCTCTCGAGTAGCTCACGCCTCGGTTCTACGCCTAAGCCTAAAAGTCCACGGTTGGCAGTCTTAGCACTTTCTCGGGCCCCCCCATCACACCCCGTCAGCCCCCGTCACAGCGCACCCACAGATCCCACCAGATCCCACAATCACACCAACGGCACGCACATACCCTCCGCCTACCGCCCTCCCACTTTTGTCCGTCCACCCACTCACTACCCCCAATTTACGCCTACCGCCCACCCCCCATCAAAAATTCACTCCACACTCCAATACTCCCTCCTCCTCCTCCTCCCTCCATCCATCCTACACCTCCCCCCCCAGTTCGATCTTCTCTTCTACCCAACCACACAACACCTACGTACTTTACGACCAACTCACTCGTTACTCTTACCTTTCTACATCCTACATCTTTTTATTAACCTTCATCTTTCTTCAATTCCAACCGACTTTACACCTACTCAATCAATCCCAAAGTTACAAGTCCAGGAATCGCGGGTTGCGCTTTGCGACGCGACAAAACCACACAACCTCACAAATCAGCCCGAGAAACCAACCGAAAAACCTTGCGCGATTGTTTGTCCACGCTCCAAATCACGTCGGATTATGCTACAAGATATCCCATTCGAATCGCGTCAAATTCCAATTTCTCAATCCGTCGCGATAGTTTCCGGAATCGCTCGTTGAACGCGCTTGCTGCTCCCAGCATTCAAGGGCCTGCCGCGACCAGAACTCAGGACCCTTTTTGTCTCATTCGAAGCGCACGCCGTGGTCCCCCAACCTCGCCATTTTTCACACCCACCAACAATTCCGGACCTCGACACAATCTGAACCTGCATATCACGGGTCCTTGTCTCGTATGTTGCACTGCGACCGCTAACGGATTGCGCACGCGACATTCTGCATTCCTGTCCATGCCACTGGGCTGACCGTGGTCGACGCCGGATCGGTTGCGGCGACCGCCATTGGACGTCGTGACCTCACTGGACCCCAGACGATCCTGAATGACCTCGTACGACGGCGGATATACAGCCTCTCAATTTTAATATACCGACCCATCTCTTCAATTCGATAACCTTTGTCATATTACGCTCCAGTTCTCCCCCGCCACCTATACCAATTTACACTTCAATCTCACCAACCTCTACTACCAACCTTCTACCTTTTCCCGAAACCGAACATCTACCACAATCGAACAAGATGCTTCCATCAGAAGCGTCTGCGCTTGCGCGGAACTCCCGTTACTGTACCCCAGAGCCAACGAACATGGCCGAGCTCCCAGAACCATCGGCGCCTCGCGCACAGCCTAGACTGAGGATCAAGCGCCGCAACATCACCCGCGCCACTGGACCAACCGATGCCTTTCTCGCCTCTGTGGCTGCTGCAGATGTCCCGATTCCCTCGATCGAGTTCCCAGATGCGGCGGCAGACTGCGAGATGGTTGATGCCGGACCCGCGCAGATGGGCAACCTATCCCCACTGCCCCGTCCGTCGCCTCCAAGGACCCCGATGCCAGGACAGTCTAGCCCATACCATGGCGATGGTTACAGGAGGACAGACTGGTATGCGTCCACACCTGATACCCCAGACAGGCCCTCATCCTCTCACTCTGACCCGTCGAACTGGTCGGACGACTCCTACTTTAGTGGCAACAACACCATGCGCTCCAATGGCACGATCTGCACCAGCCCGGACAGCGAGATGGGAGATCCATTCATATCAACGCCTCAAAAGGAGGCCGTAAAGGAGGCCCGGAACAAGCACAGCTTGACTTACAATGAAGTCTACGATGCGACCACTGAGCAATATTCACAGGTCCGTGGCAAGAAGTATGTCGAAAGCCGCTGGACCAAGGACCAGAGCGATCATCTCCTGCGCACATACCACCTCTACCTTCAAGACCCCACGGTTACACCCTTCCGGATGGAGAATAGCCGCATTCCACCTGAGGGCATCGTGCGCCGCGTCTCCAAGGAGGCGAAGAGGAGTTGGAAGGGTCCGAAACCCAAGAAGCAATCCAAGATTGACAAGGGCAAGGAGCGCCAATACCCCGGCGCGAATCTGACTGTCGAGTCGGCCTACCTGGCCCAGCCAAACTCGGACGCCATGGACTTTGCTCGTGGCCGTAGCCCAACACCCACTGGCGATGCGCCAAAGGCTTATATTAAGTGGGCTCACTCTGGTGCCGCAACACGAAGCCACCTCCGTCAGTTGTGCAAGTACAACTATGACCAGTCGGCACAAATGTACATGTACCTGCAAGGCCGCTCCACTACCCCCTTCTCTCATACCCGCGACGACGACTCTACCTACCTCCTTGGAGAAGCTCGCGCCCCCGCAGACACCCAACCTTTCTCCACCAAATCTATCGCGCTATCCCTTGCCACCAGCGCCTCGGAAACCATGCAGCTCGGCGGCCCCCTTGCGCGTCTCGCCCAATCCCCACCCCTCAACACCACGACCAGCATCAGGGACTTCGCGACCCCTCCTACTCGCCGCCTCGGCTCCCCCTTCGCCGCCAAGACATACGGCCCGCAATCCTCGCGCCCTCACCTCCCCGCTCCATCCTCGAAATCGCTCGCATCGACCCTCCGCCCCTCAACCCTAACAGGCACACAAAAGCGCCGCGCCATGCACGACCCCGAGGACACCCCCTTCTCCCGCCCCTCCATCCTCTCCGCGAACGTCTTCGGGCCCCCAGTCGAGCCCACCGCCGGCCAGCAGCAGGAGAACGACCAGCGCCGCGTCCGCAGCCGCGGATACACCGTCAACGACGCCTCGGTCCGCAGCCGCGACTACGCCCTCTTCGCCCCGCGCTCCATCAACTTCGCGTCCCCCGCAAACGACGTCTTCGGCCCCGAGCCCTCCCCCGGTCCCACCTCGCGCACCCAATCAGCGCGCAACTCGTGGTCACGTGCTGCTGGATCCGCGGCGCTGTTGCCCCCGCCGGTGTTCAGACTCAATGGCACGGGGAGGCAGGAGAACAGCACGTTCCCGCGGCGCGGGCATGGGGTGACTGAGGTGGATGTCGTGGGTGGGGTGAGGTGGAGCACGTTTCATAATACGGGCGGTAGGCAGGCGAGGCATTCGATTGAGTCGTTTGACTTTGCGCCGAGTCCGATGAGGGCGAGGCTTGCGCAGATGGGGGAGAGGATCGATGCGAGGGATCGGAGTCTATGAGCCCCGAGCCACGAATGCGTGGGGTTCTGTTGGGTTGGAGTTGTGGGATATGTTTGACGCCTGATAACGAATGAATGACCCTGCACGATGGCGGCGTTCTAATAGGGGGCACGCGTTATGACGATTGTTCCCGATACTTGATTTCCTTTTTTACCTTTTCTCTATTTTCTTTCTCCCGTCGAAGCACCGCCCATGAAACCACAGAACGAGCTGCCTAGCGCTCTTGCAGACTCGGACGCGACAGACCGCGGCGACGGAGATTTTTTTTACTACGCATACGAACTACCACTACCTACCTACACACAAAACGGCATCGCGAAGGATTTTTGCGCGCATTGCATTGCACACCGGCGTTCAGCATTGTGCTTCTCCCCCATCTACCCACCCTCTTCTACACACCACCCTCAGGTTGTCAACAAATTCTTTCACTTCTCTTCTATGACATCTGAGGGGGGGTTGCTGAAGAGAGGGCGTTAGGTGCGGGGGTGAAGGCATGGAGAAAAAAGAAAACGATGAATATTTTTGCATGGGACGGATGCACTGAGACGAGATATGTGACGACTAGATGACCTAACTACGGAACAACAACATGCTATGAATGAAACGACTATGATACGCTATACTTCGACACCCACACTGGACTATTTTCTTCATTTTTTCTTTGTTTTCAATTTTTCTTCTCGACGATCGGGATAGGTCGGCTGTTTATGAGGGGTTGTTTGGGGGGTTTTGATGGGGGGTTTTGATGGGGGGTTTTGAGGAGGGGAGGGTGATGATGATTATGAGGGATGAGGAAGTGGTGTTTGTGGATAGATACTACGGTGATATTGGGGGATTAGAGTTGCTGGGGAATTTGCTTGAGGATGGATGGATAGATGGAGGGTAATGTTGTGGAGGATGGGAGAATGAATGGAAAGCTGTCAAGCAATTGCTGGGTTTTGAGTGCTGTGATGTGATGTGACTGAAACTATCATCTATCTTGAACCTTGACCACCTACCCCATACACTGAGACTCGCCTGAGGATAACGGACCCAGCTACGGCTCTATAAATAAGCACCACACTATAGATAGTGAAGCAGTCGTATGGATCAACCTTACTTCCATGTCGTCCCCGACCAAAAATATAGTAATGAAGCAAAAACAAAATAGCAAAAAACATACAACAGTGGGTATTCGCTAGTGATCACACACCTAACTACTAATCCACTAATCTCAAGCAACCACTTGCTTTTTACTTCGGTTAGTGACATCTAGCCTAGTGGGTGAGCGTCGCTACCTTAAGTTTTTAATGCCCTCACGATCATCTAGTTATCCCCCTTAGTTTCGTGATGGCGACTACCTTAATAACGCAAGATGTAGGTCTCGTATTAAGACGTGATGGACGTGATGTACTGCGACTTTAGATGGCCATAAGCACGTGAGGAAGGGTGAGTGAGGGTGAGCAAGGGTGAGTGAGGGTAAGCAAGGCTGTTTCTAGGTAAGCGTGGTAAGGTTTAAAAGTAGTATAAAGACGGACTCCTCCCTACTACACTTACTTTATGTAGTCTGCTATCTATAACATTCTTAACTCCTTTTTAAGGAATTACTTTCTACTATAATAGGATAGAAGGTAATGTCTAAATAGGATCATATTAATCTAGTAAAGAAGTAAGGACTTTTTATATAAAGCTTAACGTAATTCACATACGAGTTGCCCACACAAGCGAGTTGCCCACTAAAACACCAAAATCTGACTATTACTACTACTACTACACCACTACCCTATATAATGACCCTTATTCGATCATAATTGATTCCTAGCGCCCCTCGCACGTATGGGTATTATGCCCCATATTACCACATGTGCCATAGCGCTTCTGTCAGCCTGTAGAACCCACCTGCCAAGTAGTCTCACTTGCTACCTCCGTACGGATTTAAGCATCAACCTTAGCACTCTAAAGGATATTCTCTCCGTCTCGTACAGAGAGGCTTCCCCCTTGCATTATACGCCTCTTGCGCTTCCTTTCCCTCCTCTTTTTCTGTTCATTTGCTACTTGTAGAGCCTTAACTTCTACCTTAAGTAGAATAGCAGAATGTATCATAACCTAAGCTCCTTTAGCAAGCTAGCTAAGTGCATCATTAATTAAGGTAGGAGAGCTATTCTAATGTTATACGACATGGTTCTTAATATGCTCTATTTGAAAATCAAGCTCCCTTATAGTTTAAGGAGTCTTTAAAGTCTAATTACTACTCTTAACTATAAAAGGAGTTAGAGTCCTTAAGTGTAGATTTAAGTAAGAGAGGACATTTTACAGCCTATATAGAACTAGTCCTATAGCTTAGAACTTATTCTTAATGTTCTACTCTATAAACGTAGCTTTAAATGCTTCTTTAAATGTAAAGAGGAACTTAAGCTTTATAATATAATTTAGCTAGTTCTATATAAAGGTTTTAATCTACTTTCTATATAAAAGCTTTAGTAGCATAAAAGAGCTTACATTAAGAGGCTAAAGAATGTATAACGAGTGTAGTAGCATATAGAGTATAATTATCTTCTATTTTATATAATAGTGTTAAAATTAAGTAAAGAGGTAGCTCTTATATCTATTAAGAATAAGAAGGTAATAGGTTCTAACTATATAAGCGTTTATATGTTAATTAAAGTGTTACATCTACTTATACCTAATTAAATTTAAAGTTAACCCATTCTAACTTAGTGTTATTACTTAGTTATATAGTAATCCTTAGTCTTTATACTAAGTAGAAAGGTAATTCTATACCTTAAAAATGATAAATAATAAGAGTGCCTATCTATATAAATTAACACCTTAGATAATTAACACCTATTCTTTATTCCCTAGCTAGATAGTCTTTATATAACTATTCTTTAACTTTAAGCTTATAACTACCTTAGTAGTAGTAATAACTCTTATAGCAAACCCTACTTCGTTAAAGTTATAGATATCTTACTTTAAAATACTATATTTTACAACTATGTTTTATATAAGAGAAAACTACACTTAAATTATCTTAAGATCTTTACATTTTACTTATTTATAATTGTACTTTTAACTAAACTTTGCTTTAATTTCTATATAACGCTTTATGAAGTTAGTAGTCTAATTCTTCTTAATAAGGCTCTTACCTTGTTTAGAGAGTAGAAGGTCTATCATTTTTTACACACCTTATAGCTAGGGTAGAAATCCACATGAATCTAGGTTAAGTATATACTAAATAAGAGCTAACTCTTTATATAGAGTTAACTTTTATAAGTTAAGGGTAGAGTTACATTAGGAAGTTACTCTATTTATTCTATTACTTAGGGTCTTATGTAACATGTTAAACGATAATGTAGTAGCTTAAACACTCTTAAATTAATGTTCATTTATTACATAAATAGCTAGAAGTAGTCTACCCTCTTAATTAGAGGATTATGCTTATGTTAGTTATAACATTATTAGTTATAGTTAAGTTAACACATTTTAGTGTTTTAGTAGGTAACTTACTTATGTAAGTAACTTATATATAAATTACATTACTTAATTAATAGAAAGTAAAGAACTAGATTAAATAGCACACTCTTACTAATGTTACTAAAAATAAGCACATAGAAGTTATTATAGGTAGGAAGGTTAAGAGGTAGAATTAGGGGCAGGACGCTTATAACATAAGGTAGCCTTATAGATAAGGCTACTATAAGAGGCTACATAAGCTAAGTAATAAGGGAAGGCCATGTAAGCTAGCGCTAGAGCTAGCTTTATGTTAAAACCAACCTACTTAAGGAATAAGCTATAGATAAAGAAGCTAAGCCCCTTATACTAAGGGGCTTAGAGTTTAGCTTGTTAAATACTAAATTAGTTACTACTACCTTAGTTACTTATGTTATCCATTAAACCTTTATATTCTAAACTCTCTTCTTAACTAAAGGATAGCTTAATAACTTAAGGCTAGTATTATAGACATACTATTTAAAGGGGTAAGGACTTAGTTATACTTATAAAACTAGGACACTACCTAGACTACTTATAATAGCACTAACTTAGAGTTAACACTAGCTAGGGACTAGTAAGTAGTAGACTCCTAATAGCAAGAGGCCTAGTTTATAAGTAACAACGATGATAGCTTAGACCTTACTAACCTACCCTTAGATAAGGAGGAGCCCTAGGAGGTACGTCTATTAACTAAGGCTACATTAGGCCTAAAGGAACGACTAGAAGAAGGGTAATAGGTGTTAGCATAACTTAAGTAATAAGTCTAGGAGGCTAGAGACCTAAAACGACGTGTAGTAAAGGCTTATATCATTAAACTTAAAGTTTAAGAAGAATGTAAGAGAGCCTTTAAGAGGGAGCTATGTGAACTCCTATATATAACTACTTAAGAGGGGCTCTAAAGGTACCTAGGTAGTAAGGACGCCTAAGTAAAGAAGGCATTAAGCTATGCTAACAACCTTAGTAAGGTTAAGGGCAAGCTAGCTATAGATTAACTAGAGAAGGCATAGAAGATATTATAGCTTTATAATTTACTTACGTTTAATGAGAAGAACATTAGAGAAGCCTAGGCGTTTATTATAAGTGTAAACTACTAGCTATGTATAAACATAAAGGCCTACTACCTAATAGATTAAGATAAGATTGATTTCTATGTTATGTCTTTTATAACTAGCCTAGTTATAAAGTAAAAACGCTATAAGTAACAAGAAGGACTAAGGAATATAACGTAGGTATAATTTAAGGTCTAGATTATAGACTTAATTATAGACTTAGCTAACTAGAACTTTAATGCTATTATGTTATATAACTTAGTAAAGTAAGGAGAGGAATAGTTAGCTAAAGATTTCATAGCCTACCTTAACATACTAGAGCTAGAACTTTATATTAATAGTAAGAAGTAATAAAGAGATAACCTTTATGTAAAGCTATAAGAGGATGTCTAGTAAGACCTCTTATAATAAGACAAGGTCCTAGCGACTAGATAGGGCCTTTTATTACTAGTAACCTAGATTAAGAATAGCCACTACCTTGCTAACTAGCAAGTAGGGTAGAGGAAGATAGATAGCTATATTAAGATAGTTAAGGTAGAACTAGGGCTAGGTTAAGAACCCTAGACAAGTATAAGGAATAAGGGCTAAGAGGCCCTAGGTTAAGAGACCTAAAGGGAAGGCCTAGCTACTAGCCTAAACTATATAGTAATAAGAAGCTAACCTAATTAGTAAGGGAACAAGTGCTATAGCTATAAGTTAAAGGACTACTATCTAGCATAGTGCCCTAAGGTAGTATGTTATAACTATAATAATAAAGGGTACATATCCTTAGACTACCTAGAGTTAGTAGGAAAAGGGGGGTTCTAGTAATAATATCTACTACCTTAAGGCGCTAAGACAACATAAGGGTAGACTATAAGCAATAACAATTAGTTATACTAGTTATAGTTATAATAGTAAACGGGAGTAAAAGGACAAAGAGGGCCCTTATTAATAGTAACACTAAAGAGAACTACGTACACTAGACCCTTGTTATAGAATGTAAATAGTAGCTATAAGGGGGCCTAGAAAGGGGGCTGTTAACCTTAAAAGGGAAGGAGATCTAGACATATAGCGCTTATAAACTTAAGATTAAGGCTACTAATAGCATAAGAGACGCTAGAGCAGCCTACTACTAGTTTGTAATGTGTGTATTTAAAGGCCTAGATGTAAACATTATCTTAGGATACCCCTAGCTTATAAAGACTAACCTAACTATTAGGTATAAGGGGGGGACTTAGTAGTTCTTAAAGAGTTATAGTAACGTTAAGGAAGTAAGCCCTAAAGAGTTCTATAAGGTAGCTAGGAAGGTAGGTAAGGGCTATAGCATACTATTAAACTAAGGTTTTAAGTAATAGCACATTAAAGCTATTACTATAGAGCTAGCGATTAACTTAAGCAACTTAGTAGCAACTTGCTTTCCCTTATACTACTAACGACACACTAATGTCTTTAACGCTAAAAGGGCTAGCTTACTCCTTAAGTACTACCTTATAGAATATAAGATTAAGTTAATAAAGGGGAAAGAACTACTATAAAGCCTAGTCTACCCCCTAGGGGAGCTTAAACTAAAAACGCTCTATAAATACCTAGATGTAAGCTTAAAGAAGGAGTAGATCTAGTGATCTATAAGCTTAGCTAGTGCTATAATGTTCTTTATACTTAAGAAAGACAAGGGGCTATAGTTATACATTAATTACTATAGACTAAATGTAGTTATAATCTATAACTAGACCTTACTCCCTCTAATTAACAAGACGTTAGACAAATTATAAAGGTCTAAGGTATTTATAAAGCTAGACCTTAAGGACACATACTACTAAATCTAAATATATAGTAGTAACGAGTAAAAGACGGCTTTCTATACCTACTATAGCTACTTTAAATATTTAATAATGCCATTTAGCTTCTTTAACGTGCTAGTAACGTTCTAGGCTTACATTAACTAAGCGCTAATTAGGCTTGTTAATGTAACTTATATGGTTTACCTTAATGATATACTTATCTTCTCTAAGGAACTAACTTATTACTAGGACGTAATAGAGGAGGTCCTTAATAAGTTATGTATATATTAGCTATATGCTAACCTTAAGAAGTGTGTTTTTAATACTAATAACGTTAAGTTCCTAGGATTTATTATAAGGCCTTAAGGGATTAGCATAAACCTTACTTAAGTTATAACCATTTAAGAGTAGCTAGTTCCCTAGTCTATTAAGGACATCTAGGTGTTCTTAGGGTTTACTAACTTTTACTAACGTTTTATAAAGGGTTACTTAAGGGTAGTAAGGCTAATTATAAACCTACTTAAGACAATAAGGGTTAATAAGAGTAAGGCCTTTATTATAACCCTTAAGGCTATAGTAGCATTTAACATGCTATAAGACTAGTTTATAAGTGCCTTAATGCTACACCACTACAATCTAGAGTAAGAGACTTAAGTAGAAACGAATACGTTAAGGTACACTATCTCTAGAATACTCTCCTAGCTTTTTAGTAAAGCATTAGTAGGGTGCTAGCACCTAGTTGCCTTTTTCTCTTAAAAGCTTATACTAGTAAAGCTTTAGTATAATACTTATAATAAGGAACTTATAGCTATTATCCTAGCTATAGACCATTAGGGCTAGTACTTACATGAAGTAGCATAACTAGTATGTGTATAGACTAACTATAATAACCTTTAATACTTTATAACTAAGTAGAGCCTTAACGGATAGCAAGCCTAGTAGGTAGAATCACTAGCTAGGTATGATTTCTACATTAAGTACTAACTAGGAAAGGCTAACCTAGTAGATAGCCTATTAAGAAGGCTAGACTACTAACTTATAAGTAATGATAATAACACACACTACCTCTTAGGTTTACATTTCTACCTTTGTAGAGGCTTAACTAAGGATAGCCTATAAGTGCTATAAGGTGACCTAGCTATAAAGCCTAACGTAAGAGTAATAACATAAGGGGGCACGAAAGCTCTAACTACTATAAAGATAGTAAGACCCCTTACTACTAAAGAAACAGCTTATTATAAGGCTAACAAGGGCTTATAAGCCTAGAAGGAAGGAGGGGAATAGTAGTATAAGGGAGTTTATAAGGTTATTAGCGTAAACTCCCTTACTAAAGGCACCTCGCCTTAGCTAGGCAAAGGTAGGATAGTGGTGCTAGACTATAAGTAGCTTACTAGGATGCTTATAAGAGGCGTCCTACTAGAGTGTAACAAGGCTATTAAAATAGTAGCATAAGAGTAAGGGACAAGGCTCCCTATAGCCTCTATAAGAGAGGCCCTCCTAGAACTCTAAAGCTAGGACGAGTTTGTTACTAGAAAGGCCTACTAGGGGGTTTTAGAGAATAATAGTAACAAGAACTATAAGATAGCACTCTAGAGCATAAGGAACGATAGACTCTTATAAAGGAGGAACCTAATCATTCTAAACTCTCTTATTATAAGAGTAAAGCTCCTAGCTACATATTATAATAACTTATATATAAGCTACTTTAAGTTTATGTAAACCTAAGAGCTACTCTAGTAAAAATACTACTAGCTAGGCATGTAACAAGACATAAAGAACCACCTCTAAACTTATAAAGTATACTAGTAGACAAAGATAAAGAGACATTTACTATATAAAGAGCTTATGCCATTCTTACTACTAATAACGCTATAGAAGGAACTAACGATAGACTTTATCATTAGACTACCTCTAAGCTAGTTCTAAGGCTAGGTGTATAACTCTATCTTAGTAGTTATAGATTAATTTATAAAGATAGCTTGTTATATCCTAGTAACTATAACTATTAAGGTAGCTAAGCTTATAGAGGTTTTTATTAACATAATCTTTAAGGATTATAAGACACTTATAGGTATTACCTTAGACTAAGGCCTATAGTTCACTAGCTCCTTCTAGGGAAGCTTTATGTTCTACCTAAAGGTATAGTAATAGCTTAGCACTACGTTTTAACTACAAACTAATAGTTAGACTAAGTAGTAAAACTAAACCCTAGAGTAATACCTTTAGTGTTATTACGATTATACCTAGGGCAACTAGGCTAGGAAGCTAGCTCTTATAGAATTCTTATATAATAACTTAACACATAAGACAACTAGCTACTTACCATTCTACCTCTTATATAGTTACTAACTTATAATAGACGTGTCCTTTACTAACCCTTAATAATAGGATAGCTTAGTAATAGTATAGGTAGAGATACTCTAGAGGGAATAAGAAGAACTACACACTACCCTTTAACGTGCTATTAAAGCTTATAAGAAATACTATAACTAGAAGCATACACTAGTATGCTTTTAAGTTAAAGACTAAGTTATACTAATGGTAAAAAACCTCTACTAGTTGTAAATAAACTAAAAGCTAGCTAACAAATACTTAAGGCCTTTCTAGGTAAAGGAGGTAATAAGGTCCTATAGGTAGTCTTACTACCTATCCTTACCTAATGGTTATTAAATCTATAACGTATTCTATGTCTCTTTCCTAAAGCCTTACTATGCTTATACTATAACTATTCTAGTAGTAGTAATACTTATTAAGAACTATAACAAGTAAAAGGTAGAGGCTATTTAGATACATAAGGACATAAGAGGCATTTAATGCTATCTTGTTTAATAGAAAGGCTACTTGCTTATAGATAACACATAAGAGCTAGTAGAGAACCTTACTAACATAAGAGGGATACTTAAAGCATACTATGTAAGCACGCTATAGCCTATATGTAAGTAGTAATGCCTAGGAGGCTAGGGTAGGTATATAAGTTATAACTAACTTATGTTATACCTAACCCCATTTATACTAAGGTAGTTAAGGGAGAATAAGGGTAGATGCTTAAGTTATAACTAACTTATTCTACCCTTACCCCCTTTAATAAAGACGTTCTAGTAAACCCTAGGGTGGTACTATATAAGTAAGGCTAGAAAGTTAACACTATAAGGGTATAAGGGCGTATAGCTAACGTAATAGTCACAACTAGCTACATAATTATACTAAGGGAATAATAGGTAGAAGATAGGGAAAAGATAATTACATTATAAGCCTAAAGGCTAAACAAAGTCTAAGCCTAAAGGTAGAAGGATAATAACTATAGTTATAAGTAAGAATAAGACTATACCCCTTAGGCACTAAGGTAAGAAAAGATAATAACTACACTTATAAGTAGAAAGATAACCATGCCCCTTAGGTACTAGGATGCTACTAATAAATGCTAAAAGAGACTACTTATAAACATATAACCTAGACTTATAAGTACTAAGCACTAAGGTATAAGGATAATAGTAATAATAGAAGTAGCGCTAACGGCTACATAGTAGGCTATAGCTGTCCCTAACCTTACTTCTACTTCCTCCTACCCTCCTTCTCCTTCTCTATCTCCTTTTCCTTAGCCTAGCTAGCTAAGAGGGCCTTGCTAAAGTTAGCTATATACTATTA
>KV455059.1:96963-112770 GCA_001662575.1 Pseudogymnoascus sp. 23342-1-I1
GGGTTACCTTTTAGTTATAAAGGAGAGTAGCACTAGTCTTTATAAGGGAGAGGGTAATAAAGGTAGCTATATAAATGTTAGTAAAGAGGGCGTTTATAGTAGTAACAACTTATGTTTAAAGGGCAACCTTAGTAGCACTAGTAGTAACGTTATAGTTATAATAGTTATTTACTATTTCTATAACTACTACTATTATAAAGGGGGGGACCTAAAGACATCTAGCCTAGTTAGTAAGGGATAAGTAGCTTAGAGACGTTATAAAGGGGGAATAGATTACTTACTAAAAGGCACTTATCCTTTAACTATATATAGCAAGTGTACTTAGTATATATAAGAGGGAATATACACTTTAACACAGCCTCTTACCTAAGCCTTTTCGTATAGTAAAGGTAGTACTTATGCTAAAGGTAGTAGTACTACTACTTAGGGTCATTACTAGAGTAGTAATAAGGATACATGCGACTTATATCCTTCTCCCTCTCCTTCTCTTTCCCCTTCTTCTCCTCCTTCTCCTTCTTCCTCCCCTTCCTTACTACCCTCTCCTCCTTTAAATTAGAGTACATGTCCTCCTCCTCTAAGGACTTAGAGGGCACGAAGAGGGTAGGGGGGCCTATAAGGGACAAGACAATAAGGCTATAATAGGATGAGGTAGGGGAGGTAGAGGACAGGATAAGGGAGGCGAGTGCTATAAAGGAGGATGCTATAAGGACTATAAGAATAACGACAAGAGGTGTAGTAGAGGCTAGAGAGGGGGCTATAGGTGTAGTAAGGGAGGCGATAGCAAAGGCTATAAAGGGGGCTATAGGCATAGCAAGGGAGGTGATGGTAGAGGCTATAGAGAGGGCTGTAGGCGTATGTAAGGACATAGGGCACTATATTATAAGAAGTTATATATAGGAGTGCAAGTTAGATAGGAGTTAGTGTAATCCTATAGGTCTACTACAAAGGATACAAAAAAGATAAAGGGGGAACTACGCTCGTCCTACCCCTTTAATACTAGAATTAGGTCTATCTTAGTTATCCTACCTTATTACCTGTTACTTAACCTATAACCTATCTATATCTACCCTAAGTAAGGGGGCATCCTTACATCACCCCTCTCCTTTAAGGAGTGCTTTGTCCTTAAAGCACGTACCACGTTTGCTATAGAATTTATAACTTAAGTTAGAGGGGTTACGAGCTCTTTACCTATACTAGTATAAGTGAGTAAGGGTTAGTTAGTAGTACACTTTCCTATAGTAGTGTAGATAGTTAAATAAGGGCTATATAGTATCTAATGGCTAGCATTAGCAGAACGTTCTTTATGCTTACTACATTCTTAATGCATTAATGGGGTTATACGTAGGAATTACTTTATTTAACAATTGTTATAAGTTCCTAATTATCTAAATTAACTTTATATTATATCTAAGGTTTGTTGTTTATATTGTTGTTAAGTCTTAGAAACTATAGGCGTACTAAGTCATTTTAGAGATCATTGTTATAAGCTAATATTTATTAAAACAAGCCACCTCCCGTTTTGTAAACTCTTTTATAACAACGCCCTTAAACTAAGACTTTAAGACTAGTACGTAACCCCTCTTGTTTGTTTATTATATACTAATGGATTGTTATAGAATTAAACAAACCCATATGATTAAGTAAGTAATGATTACGTAATGGCGCTAATGATAACTTTAGAGCTAGGCTAACGGATTTTATAGGAAAAAACCTATGATAATGCTAGTCCTACCCCCTTCTAGAGCGCTCCTAGCAGCCTTCTACTAATTATGTATGTAATGCCTCTATTATGTAGCAAGGCTTACTAATAGGGCTCTAGCTTACGATTGTACCTAGAGCTTTATGAGCTCTAAGTGTAGCTACTACATTATGTAAAAGGCACTATGCTAGCTAGTAAGTTCCTGTTTAGTTTTAGTCTAGTAACAGACTATAATCGCTAACTTGTTATAGGTAGGAAGGTGAGTAGTGGAATTAGGGGCAGGACGCCTATGACGCAGGGCGGCCCTATAGATAAGGCCACCATAAGAGGCCACGTAAGCTAAGTGGTAAGGGAAGGCTATATGAGCTAGCACTAAAGCCAGCTTTATGTTAGAACTAACCTGCCTAAGGAATAGATAGTAGATAAAGAAGCTAAGCCCCTTATAGTAAGGGGCTTAGAGTTTAGCTTGTTAAATACTAAATTAGTTACTACTACCTTAGTTACTTACGTTATCCATTAAACCCTTACATTCTAAACTCTCTTCTTAACTAAAGGATAGCCTAATAACTTAAGGCTAGCACCATAGACATACTATTTAAAGGGGTAAGGACTTAGTCACGCTTATAGAACTAAGACACCACCTAGACCACCCATAATAGCACTAACCTAGAGCTAACACCAGCTAGGGTCTAGTGAGTAGTAGACTCCTAATAGCAAGAGGCCTAGTTTGTAAGTAACGATAATGACAGCTTAGACCTCACTAACCCACCCTTAGACGAGGAGGAGCCCTAGGAGGTACGTCTATTAACTAGGGCCACGTTAGGCCTAGAGGAACAACTAGAAGAAGGGCGATAGGTGTTAGCACAACTTAAGCAACAAGTCTAGGAGGCTAGAGACCTAAAACGACGTGTAGTAGAGGCTTACATCATTAAACTCAAAGTTTAAGAAGAACGTAAGAGAGCTCTTAAGAGGGAGCTACGTGAACTCCTAGGCGTAACTGCCTAAGAGGGGCCCTAAAGGCACCTAGGTGGTAAGGACGCCTAAGTAAGGAAGGCACTAAGCTACACTAACGACCTTAGTAGCATTAGGGGCGAGCCAGCTGTGGATTAACTAGAGAAGGCATAGAAGACGCCACGGCTTTACAATCTACTTACATTTAATAGGAAGAACATTAAAGAAGCCTAAGCGTTTATTATAAGTATAGACTACTAGCTACACATGGACGTAAGGGCCTACTACCTAACAGACTAAGACAAGATTGATTTCTATGTTATGTCTTTTATAGCTAGGCTAGCTATAAAGTAAGAACGCTACGAGTAATAAGAAGGACTAGGGAACACAACCTAGGTGTAGTTTAAGGTCTAGATCATAGACTTAATTATAGACCTAGCTAACTAGAACTTTAATGCTATTACATTATATAACTTAGTAAAGTAGGGAGAGGGATAGTTAGCTAAAGACTTTACAGCCTACCTTAACACGCTAGAGCTAGAACTCTATATTAATAGCAAGAAGTAATAGAGAGATAACCTCTATATAAAGCTATAAGAGGATGTCTAGCAAGACCTCTTATAACAGGACGAGGTCCTAACGACTAGATAGGGCCTTTTGTCACTAGCGACTTAGATTAAGAATAGCCATCGCCTTGCTAACTAGCGAGTAGGGTAGAGGAAGATAGACAGCTATACTAAGATAGTTAGGGTAGAACTAGGGCTAGGTTAGGAACCCTAGACAAGCGTAAGGAATAAGGGCTAAGGGGCCCTAGGTTAAGAGACCTAGAGGGAAGGCCTAGCCACTAGCCTAAACCGTATACTAGTAAGGAGCTAACCTAATTAACAAGGGAATGGGTACCACAGCTATAGGTTAGAGGACTACCGTCTAGCATAGTGCCCTAAGGTAGTGTGTTATAACTATAATAAGAAAGGGCACATATCCCTAGACTGCCTAGAGTTAGTAGGAAAAGGGGGGTCCTAGCGATAATATCTACTACCCTAAGGCGCTAGGACGACATAAGGGCAGACCGTAAGTAACGACGGTTAGTAATACTAGTTATAGTTATAGTAGTAGACAGGAGCAAAAGGACAAAGAGGGCCCTCATTAACAGTAGCGCTAAAGAGAACTACGTACACTAGACCCTTGTTATAGAATGTAAATAGCAGCTATAAGGGGGCCTAGAAGGGGGGCTGTTAACCTTAGAAGGGAAGGAGATCTAGACATATAGTGCTTATAAACTTAAGATTAAGGCTACTAATAGTAGAGGAGACGCTAGGGCGGCCTGCTACTAGTTCGTGACATGTACATTCAAAGGCCTAGATGTAAACATCATCTTAGGATACCCCTAGCTTATAAAGACTAACCTAACCATTAGGTATAAGGGGGGGACTTAGCAATTCCTAAAGAGCTATAGTAGCGTTAAGGAAGTAAGCCCTAAAGAGTTCTACAAGGTGGCTAGGGAGGTAGGTAAGGGCTATAGCATGCTATTAAACTAAGGTTTTAAGTAATGGCACATTAGAGCTATTACCATAGAGCTAGTGATCGACTTAGGCAACCTAGTAGCAACCTACCTTCCCTTATACTACTAATGACACGCTAACGTCTTTAACGCTAAAAGGGCTAGCCTACTCCCTAAGCACTACCTTATAGAACATAAGATTAAGTTAATAAAGGGAAAAGAACTACCATAGAGCCTAGTCTACCCCCTAGGGGAGCTTAAACTAGAGACGCTCTACGAATACCTAGACGTAGGCTTAAAGAAGGGGTAGATCTAGCGATCTATAAGCCTAGCTAGTGTTATAATGTTCTTTATACCTAAGAAAGACAAGGGGCTACGGTTATACGTTAATTACCATAGACTAAACGTGGTTACGATTTATAACTAGACCCTGCTTCTACTAATTAACAAGACGTTAGATAGATTACAAAGGTCTAAGGTATTTATAAAGCTAGACCTTAAGGACGCATACTACTAAATCTAAATACATGGTAGTAACGAATAGAAGATGGCTTTCTATACCTACTATAGCTACTTTAAATATTTAGTAATGCCATTTAGCCTCTCTAACGCGCTAGCGACGTTCTAGGCCTACATTAACTAAGCGCTAATTAGGCTCATTAACATAACCTACATGGTCTACCTTAATAACATACTTATCTTCTCTAAGGACCTAACTTATTACTAGGACGTAGTAGAGGAGGTCCTTAACAGGTTACGCATGCATTAGCTATACGCTAACCTTAAGAAGTGCGTTTTTAACACTAATAACGTCAAGTTCCTAGGATTTATCATAGGGCCCTAGGGGATTAGCATAGACCTTACCTAAGTTGTAACCGTTAAGGAGTAGCTAGTTCCTTAGTCCATTAAGGACATCTAGGTGTTCCTAGGGTTTACTAACTTCTACTAACGTTTTATAAAGGGTTACTTAAGGGTAGTAGGGCTAATTACGAACCTACTTAAGACGATAGGGGTTGATAAGAGTAAGGCCTTTACTATAACCCCTAAGGCTATAGTAGCATTTAACACGCTATAGGACTAGTTTACAAGTGCCTTAATGCTACGCCACTACGATCTAGAGCGAGAGACCTAGGTAGAGATAGACGCGTTAGGGTACACCATCTCTAGAATACTCTCCTAGCTTTTTAGCAAAGCATCTAGGGGGTGCTAGCACCTAGTCACCTTTTTCTCCTAAAAGCTTACGCTAGTAGAGCTCTAGTATAATACCTATAACAAGGAACTTATGGCTATCGTCCTAGCCATAGACCATTAGGGCTAGTACCTACGTAAAGTGGCGTGATTAGTACGTGTATAGACTAACTATAATAACCTTTAATACTTTATAACTAAGCAGAGCCTTAACGGATGGCAAGCCTAGTAGGTAGAATCACTAGCTAGGTATGATTTCTACATTAAGTACTAACTAAGAAAGGCTAACCTAGCGGACAGCCCGTTAAGAAGGCTAGACTACTAACCTATAAGCAATGACGATGATGTGTACTACCTCCTAGGTTTACATTTCTACCTTTGTAGAGGCTTAACCAAGGACGACCCGTAGGTACTATAGGGCGACCTAGCTACAAAGCCTAACGTAGGAGTAATAACGTAGAGGGGCACTAAAGCTCTAACTACTATAAGGACGGTAGGACCCCTTACTACTAAAGAAACAGCTTGTTATAGGGCTAACGGGGGCCTATAAGCCTAGGAGGAAGGAGGGGAACGGTGGTATAAGGGAGTCCATAGGGTTAGTAGCGTAAACTCCCTTACTAAAGGCACCTCGCCCTAGCTAGGCGAAGGTAGGACAGTAGCGCTAAACTATAAGTAGCTTACTAGGACGCTTATAGGAGGCGTCCTACTAGAGCGTAGCAAGGCCATTAAAATGACAGCGTAGGAGTAGGGGACGGGGCTCCCTGTAGCTTCCACGAGAGAGGCCCTCCTAGAACTCTAAAGCTAGGACGAGTTCATTACTAGGAAGGCCTACTAGGGGGTCTTAGAGAATAATGGTAGTAGGAACCACAAGACGGCGCTCTAGAGCATAAGGAATGACGGACTCCTACGGAGGAGGAGCCTAATCTACGTTCTAAACTCTCCTACTATAAGAGTAAAGCTCCTAGCCACGTACCATAACGACCTATATACGGGCTACTTTAGGTTCACAAGAACCTAGGAGCTACTCTAGCGGAAATACTACTAGCTAGGCATGTAACGGGACGTAAAAGACCACCTCTAAACTTACGAAGTGTACTAGTAGACAAAGACGAAGAGACATTTACTATATAGAGAGCTTGTGCCATTTCTACCACTAATAACGCTATAAAAGGAACTAACGATAGACTTCATTATTAGACTACCCTTAAGCTAGTTCTAAGGCTAGGTATACGACTCTATCTTAGTAGTTATAGATCAATTTATAAAGATAGCCCGTTACATCCTAGTAACTACAACCATTAGGGTAGCTAAGCTCGTAAAGGTTTTCATTAACATAATCTTTAAGGATTATAAGACGCCTATAGGTATTACCTTAGACTAGGGCCCGTAGTTCACTAGCTCCTTCTAGGGAAGCTTTATGTTTTACCTAAGGGTATAGCGATAGCTTAGCACTACGTTTTAACTATAAACTAACGGTTAGACTAAGTAGTAAAACTAAACCCTAGAGTAATACCTCTAGTGTTATTACGATTATACCTAGGGCGACTAGCTCTTGTAGAATTCTTATATAACAACTTAACATATAAGACAACTAGCTACTTACCGTTCTACCTCTTATATAGTTACTAACCTATAATAGACGTATCCTTTACTAACCCCTAATAATAGGATAGCTTAGTAACGGTCTAGGTAGAGATACTTTAGAAGGAATGGGAAGAACTACGTACTACCCTTTAACGTACCGTTAAAGCTTATAAGAAATACTATAACTAGAAGTACACGCTAGTACGCTTCTAAGTTAAAGACTAAGTCATGCTAGTAGTAAAAAACCTCTACTAATTATGACTAAACTAGAAGCTAGCTAATAAATACTTAAGGCCCTTCTAGGTAAAGGAGGCAATAGGGTCCTATAGGTAGTCTTACCACTTATCCTTACTAGATGGCTATTAAATCTATGACGTATTCCACGTCTCCCTCCTAGAGCCCTACTACGCTTATACCGTAACCATTCTAGTAGTAGCGATACCCGTTAAGAACTATAACGAGTAGGAGGTAGAGGCTATCTAGATGCATAAGGACGTAAGAGGCATTTAACGCTATCTTGTTTAATAAAAGGGCTACTTGCTTATAGACGACACGTAAGAGCTAGTAGAGAACCTTACTAACGTAAGAGGGATACTTAAAGCGTACCATATAGGCACGCCATAGCCCATAGTACGCTAGGGCAAGCGTATAAGTTATAACTAACCTAGGCTATACCTAACCTCATCTATGCTAAGGCAGCTAGAGGAGAACGGGGGTAGGCGCTTAAGTTATAACTAACCCGTTCTGTAAGGGTTTAATGGATAACGTGAGTAACCAAGGCAGTAGCAACCAATTTAGTATTCAACAAGCTAAACTCTAAGCCCCTTACTATAAGGGGCTTAGCTTCTTTATCTACTGTCTGTTCCTTAGGCGGGTCGGTTCTGACACAGAGCTGGCTCTAGCGCCGGCTCACGTGGCCTTCCCTTACCGCTTAGCTTACGTGGCCTCTTGTGGTAGCCTTATCTATGGGGCCGCCCCGCGTCGTAGGCGTCCCGCCCCCGATTCTGCCGCTCACCTTCCTACCCGTGACATCACCCCCCCCCTTAGGCCCTAGTCCCTAGGGGCCTTTTCTTTAAGTTCTTTAAGGCTCGCCGTCCCGTACTCTCCTTGTGGCCCTGCCTACCCCGCTCGGCTTCACTGACTAGCGCCGCTTTAACTCCCCCACGTGACCCGTGCCGACTAGTTTCTTTAAGCCTTTTCTTCGAATCCATCGCTTTGTGGCTAGAATTAGCAGGCTAACAAAGACCGTTAGGGCCGCTTACGGGTTAGTTCCGAGAAGCTTGTGGTGGCCTAGGGCGTGTGCTCGTAGTCGGTTGTTAGGTGGGTTACATGATAACGCCCACAAAGGAGGTGTTTGGGCATAAGAGCCACGCTTTTCCTCTAGTGCCCCTTCTATTCTTCAATTTCCTCCGTTCCCTCGACCCCCCCCCCCTAAGCTCTACCATGGCCGGCTCCGACTCGACCCTACCCGTTGTCGATGACGGCGATACCAATTCCGTTGCCCCTAGGGCATCAACCCCCGTGCCGGCCTTCGCGGCCACGTTAAGTGAGTCTCTCCTGTTTTCCTTCTGTCTTGGTTGTGTTTCGCGTTCTAACGTGTCTTAGAGCTTCCTCTAGCTAGACTGCGTTCTCCGCCCCCGCTGCCCCTACTGCCCCTACTGCCCTTGCCTCGTCGCCGTCCTGTCGCCCCCGCGTCTCCTTCCGCCTCTGGACTCGCCCTAGTAGGTTTCTCTTCTGTTCGGGTCTTTGTGTCTTAGTCCTTTGGCGGCAGCCCTTCCGTGGCCCTGCTCGGGGGCCTGTTTCCTTCCCCTCCTGGCTTGTGGGACCCTTACTGACTTCTAGATAGATCCCTCTAGCGCTCCCTCCTCCCTAGCCACGGTCCCTGTGGTTGCCGTCATTTCCCCTGCCACGCCCGCGGCCCCCTCTATGGCCTCCGCCGCGCTTCCCGTCGTCGTTCCCGTGGTGCCCGTGGTGCCCGCGGCGTCCTCCCTTGTGGCGCTCGCCTCCCCCGTCTTGTCCCCCGCCTCCCCCGCCTCGTCCCGCCGCGGCCCCGTCGTCTCGTCCCCCGCGGGCTCCCCCACCCTCTTCGTGTCCTCTAAGTCCTCGTTAGAGGAGGACATGTACTCCAACTTGGAGGAGGATAGGGCGGCGAGAAAGGGGAGGAAGAAGGAGAAGGAGGAGAAGAAGGATGCGGGTCGCGCGCGTCCCCGTCGCCACTCCGGTGACGACTCCGGGTGGCATCACTGCCACCTCTAGCACGAGTGTTGCCTCCGCTATGCGAAGAGGCTCGGGCAGGAGGCCGTGTTAGAGTGCGTGTTCCCCCCCACGCACACCAAGTGCACCCGCTACACGCGGTTGAAGGATAAGTGCCTTCTGGTAAGTGATCTGTTCCCCCCCCGTAACGTCTCCGAGCCACCTGTTCCTTACTAACTAGGCTGGATGTCTTTTAGGTCCCCCCCTCTATGGCGGCAGCGGTCGTGGAAATGGTGAATAACCATTACGACTATAACGTCGCCACCGGCGCCGCCAAGGTCGCCCTCCGAGCACAGGTCGTTGCTGCCGCGAACGCCCTCCCTGCTAACATTCGCGTAGCCGCCTCCGTCGCCCCCTCCCCTGTAGAGACTAATGCCGCTCTCCTCCGCGGCTAGGAGGCAACCCTCTCTACGCTGTTACGCATTAAGGTGAGTCCCCCCCCCCCCTAATAGTGCGTAGCTAACTTTAGCGAGGCCCTCTTGGCCAGCTAGGCTAAGGAAAAGGAGACGGAGAAGGAGAAGGAGGGTGGGAGGAAGCGGAAGCGGGGTTAGGTTGCGCGTTTGCAGGTGGTTCTTTCGGCGTTTGTCGGTGGCGTCCTAGTGCCTAAGGGGCGTGGTTGTCTTTCCGCCTACGGGCGTAGTTGTTGTCTTTTCCCGCCCTAGTGCCCAAGGGGCGTAGTCTTGTTTCCGCCTACGGGCGTAGTTGTCGTCCTTCCGCCTTTAGGCTTATAATGTGATTGTCTTTTCCCTGTCTTCTGTCCGTTGTTCCCTAGGTGTGATTGTGTAGCCGGTCGTGGCCATTACGTTAGCTATGCGCCCCCGCGCCCCCGCGCCCTCACGGCGTTAATCTTCTAGCCCCCCTCGTGCGGCGCCACCCTAGGGTTCGCCGTGAACTCTCCCGGGACGTCCCTATCGAAGGGGGCGAGGGTGGAACAGGTCGGTTGCGACTCGAGCGCCTGCCCCCGTTCTCCCCTAGCTGCCTTGGCATAGATGAGGTCGGGTATAGCCCGGGTTGGTTACGACTTGTGCGCCCGCCCTAGCGTACCATGGGCTGCGGCGCGCCTGCATGGTACGCTTCGAGTATCCCTCTCGCGTTAGCAAGGTTCTCTGCCGGCTCCTACGTGTCGTCTACGGGCGAGTAGCCCTTCTATCGGACGAGATAGCGTCAAACGCCTCTTACGTCCTTATGCGTCTAGATGGCCTCCACCTCCCACTCGTCGTGGTTCTCGACGGGTATCGCCGCCGCTAGAACGGTTACGGTGTAGGCGTGGTAGGGCTCTAGGAGGGAGACGTAGAATACGTCGTGGATTCGATAGCCATCCGGTAAGGATAGGCGGTAAGACTGCCTATGGGACCCTATTGCCTCCTTTACCCAGAAGGGCCCTAAGTATTTGTCAGCCAGCTTCTGGTTTAGTCGCAATTAGCAGAGGTTTTTTGCCACTAGCATGACTTGGTCTCCGACTCAGAAGCGCACCAGCGTGTGCTTCTGGTCGTAGTATTTCTTGTAGGCTTTAACAGCGCGTTAAAGGGTGGCGCGTAGTTCTTCCCGTTCCTTCTAGAGTATCTCCACCTAGACCGTCGCTAAGCCGTCCTGTTGTTAGGGGTTAGCGAAGGACACGTCTATCGTGGGTTAGTAACCGTATAAGAGGTAGAACGGTAAGTGGCTAGTTGTCTCGTGTGTCGAGTTGTTATACGAGAATTCCGCGAGAGCCAGCTTCCCAGCCTAGTCGCCCTAGGCATAATCATAATAACACTAGAGGTATTACTCTAGGGTTTGGTTTTGCCGCTCGGTCTAACCGTCGGTTTGCAGTTAGAACGCGGTGCTAAGCCGTCGCCGCACCCTTAGGTAGAACATGAAGCTTCCCTAGAAGGAGCTAGTGAACTACGGGCCCTGGTCTAAGGTGATACCCGTAGGCGTCCCGTAATCCTTAAAGATCGTGTTAATGAAAACCTCCGCGAGCTCGGCCGCCCCGATGGTTGCGGTCACTAGGATGTAACGGGCCATCTTCGTGAATCGATCCATAACTACTAAGATAGAGTCGTATACCCGGCCTCGGAACTAGCTCAGGGGTAGTCTAACGATGAAGTCCATCGTTAGTTCCTTCCATGGCGTTGTTAGTGGCAGAAATGGCGCGAGCTCTCCGTATAGCGAATGTCTCTTCGTCTTCGTCCGCTAGCACACTTCGCAGGTTCAGAGGTGGTCTTTCACGTCCCGTCGCATGCCCAGCCAGTAGTATTTCCGCTAGAGTAGCTCCTAGGTTCTCGTGAACCCGAAGTGGCCCGCATACAGGTCGTCGTAGTGCGTGGCCAGGAGCTCCGCTCTCATGGCAGGAGAGTTCGGAACGTAGATCAGGCTCCTCCTCCGTAGGAGTCCGTCGTTCCCCGTGCTCTAGAGCGCCGTCTCGTGGTTCCTGTCGCCATTGTTCTCCGAGACCCCCTGGTAGGCCTTCCTAGTGACGAACTCGTCCTAGCTTTAGAGTTCTAGGAGGGCCTCTCTCGTGGAAGCTGCGGGGAGCCCCGTCCCCTGCTCCTGCGCTGCCATTTCAATGGCCTTGCCGCGCTCTAGTAGGACGCCTCCCATAGGCGTCCTAGTGAGCCACCTGCGGTCTGGCGCCGCTGTCCTACCTTCGCCTGGCTAGGGCGAGGTGCCTTCGGCAGGGGAGTTTGCGCTACCAACCCTATGGACTCCCTCACGCCACCGTTCCCCTCCTTCCTCCTAGGCTTACGGGCCCCCGTCAGCCCCGTGACAGGCCGTTTCTTTAGTAGTAGGGGGTCCTACCGTCCCTGCGGTAGTTGGAGCTTTAGTGCCCCTCCGCGTTATTGCTCCTACGTTAGGCTTCGCGGCTAGGTCGCCCCGTAGCGCCTACGGGTCGTCCTCGGTCGGGCCTCTACAAAGGCGGAAATGTAAACCTAGGAGGTGGTGCGCATCATCGTCATCGCCCGCGGGTTGGTAGTCCGGCCTTCTTGACGGGCCGTCCGCCGGGTTGGCCTTTCCCGGTCGGTACTCGATGTAGAAATCGTACCTAGCTAGTGATTCTGCCCACCGGGCTTGCCGTCCGTTAAGGCTCCGCTTGGTCATGAAGTATCGAAGGTTATTATGGTCGGTCCGTACGCGTACTAGTCGCGCCACTCCACGTAGGTACTAGCCCTAATGGTCCATGGCTAGGACGATAGCCATGAGTTCCTTGTCATGGGTATCGTACCAGAGCTCCACTGGCGTGAGCTTTCGGGAGAAAAAGGCGACTGGGTGCTAGCACCCCCTAGATGCTTCGCCGAAAAGCTAGGAGAGTATTCCGGAGACGGCGTACCCTAACGCGTCTGTCTCCACCTAGGTCTCTCGCTCTAGATCGTAGTGGCGTAGCATTAGGGCACTCGTAAACTAGTCCCGTAGCGTGTTAAATGCCGCTATAGCCTCAGGGGTCATAGCAAAGGCCTTACTCTTGTCGACCCCCGTCGTCTTGAGTAGGTTCGTAATCGGCCCTGCTACCCTTGAGTAACCCTTTATAAAACGTCAGTAGAAGTTGGCAAACCCTAGGAACACCTAGATGTCCTTAATGGACTAGGGAACTAGCTACTCCTTAACGGTTGCGACTCGGGCGGGGTCCATGCTAATCCCCTAGGGCCCTACGATGAATCCTAGGAACTCGACGTTATTAGTGTCGAAAACGCACTTCTTGAGGTTAGCGTATAGCTAATGCGTACGTAACCTGTTAAGGACCTCCTCTACTACGTCCTAGTGACAGGTCGGGTCCTCGGAGAAGATGAGTATGTCGTTAAGGTAGACCACGCAGGTTACGTTAACGAGCCTAATTAGCGCTTGGTTGATGTAGGCCTAGAACGTCGCTAGCGCGTTAGAGAGGCCGAATGGCATCACTAAATATTCAAAGTGGCTGTAGCGGGTACGGAAAGCCGTCTTCCATTCGTCGCCGCTACGTATTCGGATTCGGTAGTATGCGTCCTTAAGGTCTAGCTTCGTGAATACCTTAGACCTCCGCAATCTGTCTAACGTCTCGCTAATTAGTAGAAGCGGGGTCTAGTTGCAGATCGTAACCGCGTTTAGTCCGTGGTAATTAACGCACAACCGTAGCCCCCTGTCTTTCTTAGGTACGAAGAACATTGTAGCGCTAGCCGGGCTTATGGATCGCTAGATCTACCCCTTCTTTAGGCCTACGTCTAGGTATTCGCGGAGCGTCTCTAGTTCGGGCTCCCCTAGGGGGTAGACTGGGCTCTATGGCAGTTCTTTCCCCTCTATTAACTTAATCTTGTGTTCCATGGGGTGGTGCTTAGGGAGTAGGCCGGCCCTTTCGGCGTCAAAGACGTTAGCGTGTCGTTAGTAGTGTGGGGGAAGGCGGGTCGCCGCTAGGTCGCCTAAGTCGATCGCTAGCTCTATGGTGACAGCTCTAATGCGCCGTCGCTTGAAACCTCGGTTCGATAGCACGCCGTAGCCCCCGCCTACCTCCCTAGCCGCCTCGTAGAACTCTTTAGGGCCTACTTCCTTGACGCTGCTATGGCTCTTCGGGAATTGCTAAGTCCCCCCCTTGTACCTGATGGTCGGGTCGGTCTTCGCAAGCTAGGGGTATCCTAAGATGATGTTCACATCTAGGCCTTCGAATGCGCACGCCACGAACCGGTAGCGGGCCGCCCTAGCGTCTCCTCTGCTATCAGTGGCCTTAATCTTAAGTTCATAGGCGCCGTATGTCTAGATCTCCTTCCCTTCTAAGGTCGACAGCCCCCCTTCTAGGCCCCCTTGCGGCTGCCATCCGCATTCTACAACGAGGGTCTAGCGTACGCAGTTCTCTTTAGCGCCGCTGTCGATGAGGGCCCTCTCCGTCCTTTCGCTCCCGTCTGCTGCCACAACCGTGACCGGTATCACTAACCGTCGTCGCTCACGGTCCGCCCCCGTGTCGTCCTAGCGCCTTAGGGCGGTGGATATTATCGCCAGGACCCCCCTTTTCCCGCCAACTCCAGGTAGTCTAGGGATATGTGCCCTTTCTTGTTATAGTTATAACACACTGCCTTAGGGCACTATGCTAGACGGTGGTCCTCCGACCCATAGCCGTGGCACCCGTTCCCTCGTCGATCAGGTCGGCTCCCCACTAGTGTACGGTTTAGGCTGGTGGCCGGGCCTTCCCTCTAGGTCTCTCGACCTAGGGCCCCTTGGCCCCTATTCCTCGCGCTCGTCTAGGGTTCCCGACCCAGCCCTAGTTCTACCCTAACCGTCTTGGTATAGCCGTCCGTCTTCCTCCGCCCCGCTCGCTAGTTAGCGAGGCGATGGCCATTCTCGATCTAGGTCGCTAGTAACAAAAGGCCCTGTCTAGTCGTTAGGACCTCGTCCCGTTATAGGAGGTCTCGCTAGACATCCTCTCGTAGCTTCGCATAGAGGTTGTCTCTCCGTTGCTTCTCGCCGTCGATACGGAGTTCTAGCTCTAGCGTGTCGAGGTAGGCCGCGAAGTCTTTAGCCGACTGTCCCTCTCCTTACTTTGCCGAGTTGTATGACGTGATAGCATCGAAGTTCTAGTTAGCTGGGTCTATGATCGAGTCCATGATCTAGACCTTAAACTACACCTAGGTTGTGTTCCCTAGTCCTTCCCGTCACTCGTGGCGTTCCCACTTCATAGCCGGCCCGGCTGCGAAGGACATAACACAGAAATCGATCTTGTCTTAGTCCGTTAGGTAGCAGGCCCCCGCGTCCATGCGTAGCCGGCGGTCCACACCCGTAATAAACGCCTAGGCTTCTCTAATGTTCTTCCCATTAAACGTGGGTAGATCGCGGAGCCGTGGCGTCTTCCGTGCCTTCTCTAGTCGATCCGCGGCCGGCTCGCCCCTAACGCTACTAAGGTCGTTAGCGTGGCTTGGTGCCTTCCTTACTTAGGCGTCCTCACCACCTAGGTGCCTTCAGGGCCCCTCTTGGGCGGTTACGCCTAGGAGTTCACGCAGCTCCCTCTCGAGAGCTCTCTTGCGTTCTTCTTAGACTTCGAGTTCGACGATGCAGGCCTCCACCGCGCGTTGTTTTAGGTCTCTAGCCTCCTAGACTCGTCGCTCGAGTCGTGCCAACACCTGTCGCCCTTCTTCTAGTCGTTCCTCTAGGCCCGACGCGGCCCTAGTTGACGGACGTACCTCCTAGGGCTCCTCCTCGTCCGAGGGTAGGTTAGTGAGGTCCAAGCTGTCGTCGTCGTCGCTTACGAACTAGGCCTCCCGCTGTTAGGAGTCCACTACCCGCTAGACCCCGGCCGGTGTCGGCTCTAGGTCGGTGCTGTTACGGGCGGTCTAGGTGGTGTCCTGGTTCTATAAGCGCGACCGAGTCCTTACCCCTTTAAATGGTGTGTCCATGGTGCTAGCCTTGAGTTATCAGGCTATCCTCTAGTTAGGAAGAGAGTTTAGAATGTAAGGGTTTAATGGATAACGTGAGTAACTAAGGCAGTAGCAACCAATTTAGTATTTAATAAGCTAAACTCTAAGCCCCTTACTATAAGGGGCTTAGCTTCTTTATCTACTGTCTGTTCCTTAGGCAGGTCGGTTCCGACACGGAGCCGGCTCTAGCGCTAGCTCACGTGGCCTTCCCTCACCGCTCGGCTTACGTGGCCTCTTGTGGTGGCCTTATCTATGGGGCCGCCCCGCGTCGCAGGCGTCCC
>KV455060.1:0-109741 GCA_001662575.1 Pseudogymnoascus sp. 23342-1-I1
TACTTCATTAAAGTTGTAGATATCTTGCTCTAAGATTCTATATTTTATAACTATGTTTTGTACAAGGGAGAACTACCCTTTAATTATCTTTAGATCTTCGCATTTTGCTTGTTTATAGTCATACTTCTAACTAAACTTTGCTTTGATTTCCGTATAACGCTTTATGAAGTTAGTAGTCTAATTCTTCCTAACAGGGCTCTTACCTTGTTCGGAGAGTAGAAGGTTAGCCATTTCTTGTACAGCTTGCGGCCAGGGCGGAAATCCATGTGAATCTAGTTCGAGAATGTACCGAACGTGAGCTGAGAGCTGACTCTTCGTACGAAGTCAGATTCTGTGATTTAGGAATAGAATCACGTTGAGAAGCCATTCTGTGAATCCGATCGCGTAAGGTCGTTTGGGGGATATCATACGAAGCTGCAGCTGCTCGAACACTTCGAAATTGGCCTTGTTTGATTGCATTAATAGCTAATAGTATTCGATCCTCTTGATTAGAGGATTGGGCTTGTGTTGGTTGTGGCATGTTTACATTTGTCAAGTTGACGCGTTTTAGTGTTTTGGTGGGCGAGTCGCTTGTGTAGGCGAGTCGCTTGTGAAATACGTTAATCAAATGGTTACATTACAAAATGCTGCATCCGGACCATTAATCATTTTAAAAAAAGTCTCAAGCCCACAATGACGTGTCGATCCATATTTTGATCATTTGGTCACCTCTCCATGAAAGGCGATTAACAGCGACTTCATGCCGAGGTGAATGCTACTAATCATTGACGGCAGGCACTAAGCAGCTAGACCACCTCCTGGGACCTCGGTATAAACGATTGCTGATTTCTATAGATATCAGTAATCATCAATGGACGCAAGGACTTAGCGCGAGGTTACTACCATCGTTTGGCAGGTGAGGTATCATGTGAAGATCATGGAGTAAAAGCCCCAGAGACTTCCCGCTTTACCCAACTTGTAGGAACCAGAGGTAGGATTTCTGGCCTTTGTCGTTTCCGTAACCATGAAGAGGAATACACGCAAGAGTTTTGATTTGTCGTGATATTACCGCCCTATTCTACGAGGACTCCGTTACATGTAGTCACTTGCAACTTGCTGTAGATTATATAATCGGAAAATTAAAGATAATGCGGTGCGAAGGCGAGAAGGATCATTTGACTAGCTATTTTTGGCAAGATGAGAATCCGCATATATCTCCATAGCCTGATTTTTAAATTGAAAAACACTAATCTAATATTCTTCTAACTTCATCTCTATATCTACCTAGAAAGTCAAACTAATGATTTCTCGCCTGCACGGACTTCATGCAATACTGCTTCGTTTCGTAGAATCCACTATTGCAATACAGCGTATCATTGTTGTCCATCGGCAGGCATCATTGTATTGACCTTAATATGGTACCGCTTCGTTTCTCTCAACTCACTGCTGCAACACAGCTGGGTTGTCCATTGGAGGGATCATACCATTGACCCTCCAGTTATCTCGAGGATGCTCGTATACATTGTACTCCCACTTGATGCCTTTAGGTTCAAAGATCGGTCCCACGATAGTATTGATTCGACCGATGAAATCCAAGCGCTTCTCCTCTGATTTGAATGATCTAGCAGCGTGGTCGATGATGAAAAATGCTGCATTGGGTGGCGATTGGCCTCCGCTGTAGAAACAGCCGATTGGATTTTCATGGAAGAAGACGTTGACCCAAAATGCGGGGAGGCCTGCATCGGTATAAATTTCTGTTACCTGTCTCGCAATAGTGTCTTTCTCTTCCCCAGACAGAGTACCGGGGATTATTTCAAATGTCCACCGAGGCATTTTAAATATGTCTTTGATTGTTCGTGAAGAGTTTGGGTTTTAAGCTGGCTACTTGGTAGTATGCGTGTTTCCAAGCTTGGGAATGGGCTCGTTTATATATAGGAACATTTGGCATGGTCCTGATTGCGGGGAAGCTTTTTCTGAGCTGAGCCGCGGCACTTCAAGTACACTTTCAATTAAATCTGATGATCATAATGGGCTGGCTCATCTTTGACTGAGAGGGAAATATCATCGATCGAGGAAATTCAAGAGTCGGATCTCGGCAAATTATCAATGAACCCCCTCAGTTTAGTAGTCAATATTGATTTGCGAGAACTCCTCGGTTGTAAAGTTCGTAGGCTTAAGACGGCGTGAAGTTGTAATGGCGGCTGTCATTATATAACAGCCTTTTCTATCCTCTGACTCCACTGTATTTAGAAAGGTGGTCTCTCTTGCTATTGATTAACCACATCTTGCAAGTGATCTCGCTCTGGAACCATACAAAAAAGGAGTCTTAAGAGCTATCCCTATCATCTTACCATGTCATCCTTCCTTTGAGCAGATGTTTATGTCTCCTCTCGGCTACCCATCGCCATCAAAAGGGCCGGACATTCCAGCAGCTTCTCGCCGATCTCGTGTACTTTAATCCAGGGCGATTGAGGAGCCGTCCTTGTGGACACTCCGATTTCCGTTTCACAAACGGAAGACTTGGTTCAATGGATTAAGGACACAGCTCCAGGAAAAAAACTAAAGTACATATACATCACACACGGCCATGGGGACCACTGGTTCGGAATCAAAATCCTGAAAAAGCACTGGCCTGCTGTTCGCGCGTTAGCTACTCCAGCCACCGTCTCCCATACGAAGGAGCAGATTTTGCCGGCTAAGCTGGAAGGGACCTGGCTCAAATTCTTCCCAGGCGATCAAATACCTCGACCATTTGTTTTGGCCGAGCCTATGGACTCGCTCAACTTTCAGATGGAAGGCCATGATTTACACGCTATTGAGGTCGGCCATTCCGATACAAATGATACGACGATCCTTCATGTCCCCAGCATACATTTGGTTGTGGCGGGAGATGTCGTATATGGAGACGTTCATCAGTTTTTTGTGGAGGCGGAGTGGCTCCGCGCAATCGACACCATCGAGTCGTTGAAGCCACACATGGTTGTTGCGGGCCATAAAAGAGCTAGTACAGTCGATGGCGTCTTCAATTTAAGATCGACTAGAGAGTACATTCTAGCCTTTGAAGAAGCAACTAAGACAACGTCAAGTTGGGAAGAACAGTGGGAAAGGATGAAGACTCTTTATCCGGGTCGAATTAATCCACACGCCATTATTGCAGGGGCAGTGGCAGCGTTCAAAACCGATTTAGATAAATGAGATATTATATCAGTATATGATAGTTCTCTATGGAGAGTGTCATATATACGTACTACCCCTGTATTCCATCTTAACGATATTAGAGGGCCTCTGTAAGATAATATGTACATTTGAATGTAGGTGGTCTACCCCAAACTAAGACTATCTAGTACCAAAGAGCCTGGTTCCAATAGAGAGTCTTTTCGGTAGCCAAGTCATCGACATCTGTGTAAAAGGTAGTGTTAAAAACGAGCTGAACGCCAGTGGTGGTGGTGTTATATAGTGGCCACTCGGGATTGTCTTCGGGCCATTGGCTGTTAGGGTTTCCTGTTAGAACAAAGGAAAGGAGGTACTTTTGCATCATGACCTATACAAATTGTGTTAGTATGAAGATTGAGGGGGAGATATGAGGTGACTTACAGCGATAGTGGCGTTGACTGTTCCACCTCCTAGTCCGCCACCAGCAGCACCGCCTGGGCCAGTAGTAGTAGTCGTATTAGATGAAGTGGCCGTTGATATAGCAGCGGAAGAAGTGCTGGTGGAGTCGGTGGTATCGCTCGTAGTGGTTGTAACTGAAGCAGATTTGTACCCTAATTACATGTATTAGCGAGATATAAATTTCTCCATCAAGCATAAATGTCTTACAGTAATAGCTTTGATCAGTGCCATGGGTGGCTGAGTCCAAAGCAACCAGGGCATTCCAAGTCTGGTTGTTCATAGCGTGAGTAGCGGCTAGGTTATGAGCGGTCAAGTCAAAAGATTGCTTCATGTCGGCAAATCGGAGGCCAGGGCTTGTGTAGTCTGACTCGGGATAGAAATCAAGGATCTTTTGAACGACATCATCTGTGATAGCAGGGAAGAAGATTCTCAAGTAAGCAGCAACATCGTCGGTGGTGTCGACTCCGGAGTATGCTTGGCTATTAGCCTCATGTTGTTCATGAGTAATGACCATTGGCCCGGTGAAATTAAAGCGACCTTGGTATAGTTGGGCTTCGTCTATTCAACCAGTTAGTGGGCAGTCACTGATAACTAATGTCTCGAAACATACAGGTGTCTGCAACAATGTCACCATCAACACGGGGTTGGAATTGGTAGGTGTAGTCGCTTGTGACTGTACTGGCAGCATCTTGAAGTGTGGTGAAATCGACAGACCGCATACAGTCCAAGTGACCACCATCGCAGCCAACAGCAGTTGAGACATTCTGCCAGAACATCTACAAGAGACAGATAGTTAGATATTATGTTCCAACTTTTACAAAAACCTAACTTACCTCTGATGTGTGATGACCAGCTCCTGGAACAAAACCCGGGGACATCACATATGCCTGGGCGAAGTTTTGCTCCGCATGGCCACCAAAGCGCTATAAGTGTCAGTTTGCGGCCATTTATATCAGTTTGCGTAGAAAACATACAGTAGTCTGGAAAAGAACTTGAGAAGCTCCAGCAGAGAAACCAGTTGCGGTAACCCGATCAGGATCACCTCCGAAAGCACCAATGTACTTCTTGGTCCACTCAAAAGCGTGCTGGACATCCCAAATTCCAATGTTAGATGTACCACCCTCATGAAGCAGGGTTGCACCATTAGCAATTCCCGTCATGCCAAGTCTGTAGTTGTAGGCAACATAGACGAACTCGGTAGTCAGGTTGAAGAGACCTTCAGGAGAAGTCTCAGATTTGCTGCCACCAGTGAAACCACCACCATAAGTCCAAACAAGTACAGGGAGTTTCTTGCCTGCGCTGTTAGCAGGTGCCCAGACGTCCATGTAGAGACAGTCCTCGCTTGAAGCACAGTCGACGTCGGCATCAGCCAAAGCGCCGGTATTGATCTCGGTCTCAATGGGAGGCCATTGGGGTTTAGCCCAACGGTTATCACCAGTAGGAACGGCAGCAAACCGGATGTTCTGATACTTGTAGTAGCCAATGGTAGAGTTCCCAGCGACAGGTGCAACAGTGCAGTAGTCGAGTGCCACAGTTGGTGAAGAGGCATCCAAGGTTGTTGTGGTTGGTAATTTGACACCAGTGGCTTGTGCTGCTTGTTTGTTGCCGCTGTTCTGGCTGCCTTGTCTCTGGACCGAGGCGGCAGATACGGCAAGAGGCAGCAACAGGCTTGCGAGCAGATACATTTTTTTTCTAAATGTAATGCAAAAACAAATATGAAACTAGAGAGTTGAAAGAGTGGCTGATGCCGTTGAAGGTGCAAACGATGGTTTGATGAAACGGCACAGCAATGAGAATAAGGAAAACGGCTTCATATAAGAACCTAAATCGTTTTGAAGATAGCATCTTAGCGGCTCGATCTAAATTTGTGGGGTGCGATACTTTATTTGGGGCGTTGGGTAACGCATCAAGGAGGCAGATGCCCCTCAATGGAGACTTGTTAGGATAACAGCTTTATTGTGACCCATAAGCTCCGGCATTAATATACTTTTCAGGGTCCGGCACTCCAGTAGCTGCGATGCAATGGCCTTTTAGGGAAAATAGAGGGTCTCCTCCGAAGCTTTTCTGGCCGGAGTTCACTAAACCTTGGCTAGAAGCGTAATCCTTGTCTACTAAGCCACAGTGCCGGCACCAGGTAAGATTGATGATGATGCGGCAGGAGGGGTGTTACGAGGCCTTTTCAACGCAAGTTATTTATTGGCTGTTGAGATAATCTATTTGCTGTGGGGATCTTGTTTGTGGGCCTTGGGAATCGTGGGGACATCGTGGGGATCACGTGAATGATTCGTGGCTTCCCCACCCCCTTTTCAAGCACAGGCAACTCTCTCAACATGCCATTGTTCATTACTTAACTCTAACCCTAGGAGCTATCAACTCTGTCAACCAACCGCCTAGGTCATTGGAGTATGTGCCATGCACCCTTGTTAATATCTCTCATGTGATGAGAATATCATAACAGGCCCCCTTGCCGGAGTCATGGCAGCAATCATAAAAGCCATCAGTTTTCCAAAAGGCGGCACTCAGTTTGTTGCCGTCCTCGGTCCATTTCTTTCTGGAACCAGATTCGTAATAACTGAAGAACTTCGCCCCACAGGCGTAGGTTGGGCCAACACCAGGCGAACCATCGCATTTCCCATTCGTGCACCAGTACCGGACCAATGCCTGACTCTCGCCAGCCAGGACGGCCAGGGCTATTATAACAGATATAATCTTCATAGCCTTATTCTGTTAGTTTAGGGCCAGTATCCTCGAAAAAATGGGCACGTACAGTAGTGACGAGGGTAAAGTTGGAAATAGATAATGTGACTCAGAATCAGTTTTCAGATATATCCTACCAAAGGCCAAAGACCTCGAAGTCGAGGAAGACCGCCATTTTATACTCGAGAAGGTTTGCCTATTGCGCCGAACATCGATAATCAATTACTTTGGATTTGTGTAGTTTATTGAACTTCGTGTCCGAATCCAGCGAGTCGCAGGTTGAACTCGGTTGTGTAGAGTAACAACAACGCTGTCGGATCGAATCCTAACCCGAGCTGATGGACGGCTAAATTGCCACTTCATCCACTCATACGCTGGATACCTTTGTGGGAAACTCGCCCTTCCCGAGAACGCAAATTAGGAAGATAATCGTCGTGGTCAAACTTTCGATTCGCTCAAAGTTGGAGTAAGCAAGTTGTGCGATAGTAAGCAGGCTGCGGTTTTCACAGGTAACTTTTCTAGGTGATACCGTGCTTATTTTAGTAGCAAAGTAGCTATTAATTAGGAGTTATAAACTCTAAGCCACTTACGTCACTTTACATATAATTTACTATTTAAAGGTTACTTACAGAATTAATTGTAAGACCGCACAACTTGCTTACTCCAACCCCGAGAGACACAAAAGTTTGGTTATGACGAATAAGCCTCGTCAACATAGTCAGACATTATATTCCGGAGCCCGCCGCATAAACACTCTCAATCTGCCCCCTAAACCTCTCTACCATAACCCTCCGAATCAACTTCTGCGAGCTGGTCACTAACCCACTCTGCGGCGTCCATTCCTCCTCACTCAGCACCACGTCCTGAATCATTTCAATCCCTTGCAGTCCATTCTGCTTACCAACCGCTTGAATTTCCCCTAGCACTGCAGCTCGGACCTTGTCGCTCCTACACATAGCTTCGTGTGACTTGTTTCCCTCCCCAACTTGTTCGGCAATCCTATGGAGGGCAGCTAAAACGGGTTCCACGATGGCAATGGGCCTTGCGTGCTCAGGGGATGCGTAGACGCATATGTTGTTGACGATGGGTGCAGAGCGATAGAGCGACTCGAGCTGAGGTTATACTGTTAGAATGAAGAACTCGGGGTTCTAGCGGATAACAACGGAGCTCACCTTCTCTAATGCGATATACTCCCCGTTTTGCGTCTTGACAAGATTCTTCTTACGGTCAATGATCTTGAGCTGCCCCGTCTCGTTAAAGAGCCCAATATCTCCGGTCTTGAACCACCCATCCTCAAAAGCCTGAGCATTTTCCTCGGGGTTATCGAGGTACCCTTCGATAACAGGACCCCCTCGTATCCATATCTCACCTTGGGGTGGGTTGCTGGAGGAAAAGTAATTTAGGTCAGGAACATCGACAAGCTTCATTTCAATCGAGGGGGGTATACAGCCACTGTTAGCCGTCGTCCATGCCAGGGGATCATGAAGGGCGCCCATGCTTGACACCGTTAGTTAGTTGTCATACCTCAGCTAGCCATCAACTTACCCAGCTGTTTCAGTGAGCCCGTAGCCATTAATCATAGGACAAATCGCAAAGGAAATGAACCTCGCAGTTCCCTCTGCAATCGGCCCAGCCCCATTCATCACCAGCCTCAGATTCCCCCCAGTCGCTTCTTTGATATTACTAAACACCAATCGATCCAGCACCCCCGCGCCCGGAAGACCCCAGTACAACAAGCTCTCCTTCGCAGCCATGGCGCACCAGAAGATATTGCTCCTAAGCAAACCACTCGCTCCCACCTTGCCCATAATACCCTTTTTGATAGACTCCCATATAGCCGGCACGCCGACCATAAGTGAAGGCTTAAAGGCACGGATGTCACCCGGACACTTCCGGACTGACTGGTCACTCAAGGTACGAGGGTTTCCGTAGCCCATGACACCTCCCCAATACAGTGCAAGGTTCTCAAAGACAAACTCGATGATGTGGGCAAGGGGGAGGTATGCGAGGACGCGTTCTCCGGGGATCGTATGAGGTCCGATGATGCCGTTGGCACCTGCGACTGCGGCGACGATGTTGCTGTGTTTTAGTAGGGCTCCTTTGGGGGCTGCGGTGCTTCCTGATGTGTACATGATACACGCTAGGTCGTCAGTGGAAGGGGGAACGGGATCGATTCCTTCTGCTGCGGTTGCGAGGAACTCGCTGCATGAGTGGAGGGAGACGTTGGGATGCTTTTTCTTAAGCTCGTCCACATGCTTTGGATTGAGCGGTTGCGCAGCATCCTCATTGTATATGATTGCTTTTACGTCTTTAGCATTTTCAAGGGCCTTGGTTACCCGGGAAAGCAGTGCTGGGTCTATAAATACAGCCTTGGCATTGGTCTGTTTGAGGGAATGGGAGAGACCTTCTTCACCGAGAGTGTCGTACGCGGTAACAATAGTTATTGACTGCGACGATGCACCTGCTAATAGTCAGTACCGACCACGTTTACAAGTAACGGGAAAAGTTAATCCCTAGATCTCAGTATTCTGTCCACTCACCATGAGCAACCGTAAACCAAAACGCCGAGGTAGCAGCATAAATCTCCACGCGGTCATTCCTCTGCAGCCCCAGCGCCCGCATCGCCGCCCCAACGCTCAGCGCACGCTGCTCCAGCTCCAGAAACGAAATATACGTATAATCCGCCAGCTCATAATATGTCCACTCCTTATCCACATTGTTTCCCTGGCTATCTCGCACCTTCTTAGTCTCAACATGGGTGCCGAGGACTTTACGAGTGCCCAACGCGTCGGCGTTGCCGAATTTGCGTGCGCTGCGGGTAAGAATATCGTATACCGTCGCGACTCCCGGTTCGGGTTGTGAGAGCAGCTCGTGCTTTGCCGAGGGGTGGCGGCGGGGAATCGCCTCGCCGTCCACTGGGGGCACGCCGTCGGCTTCTACTGTGAAGGGACCTTGTTTTACTGTTCGTGGCTCAAGAGCTGGACGATTGGGTAGTGAATTAGCCATGATGAGTTTACATGAGGCGAGGAGAATGAGGGTATAGTATTTAAGGTCGTGAATTGAGGTGGAGAAAAATGTTGAGGTAGGGTATGTTTATACCTCGGTGGTTGGGATGCTGGGATATGCTCAGCCTGATCATGCGCAGCCGCGCACCACAATGTAAGATCTTACATGGGATGGACGCCCTCGGTCCAATCGCCGGATTCGGCTGCTAACTCCGTTCACAATATAATACGTATTGATACTCAATAATGTCCGTATATCCATTTCTTCCTTCGCTCATTATGTAGCATCTATGCTATACTCAAGCTGGCCTATATACCTCATCTGGACCAACCACCTCCTATACGCATAACCCCCCGCGTCAACCCCTTATTTCTTCGAGCTAAAAAACCCCCGTTTCTTCTTCTCCTTCCCATCCTCATCATATTTACTCTTCTTCTCCAGCTTACCTCCCTGTCCAACCGGCGACGGCGCCTTGGACGCGCCGTTCTGTCCCCCAGAATTCAAAGACATCGATCCCAGCTTCCCCGACGGTGGCTCCACGGGTTTCCTACTACCGCTACTCTGCGAACTCGGCATCGGCGGCCGCGGTGACGGCCCACCTCTACCCCCAGCTGGTCCCGCTGGCAACCCTCCATGAGGTGACGGCGACGGCGACGGAGATGGCGTAGGCTTCTCAAACAAATGCTGCGGGGCCTTCTTCTTGGGCTGATCGGCTGGTAGACCTAATTGACGTCTATCAACCGATAAATCCGTGACCTGGCGCAGGAACAACGCGGGTGTCAGCATATGGCTTGTCACGAGCATGACGTCGCGATTGCAGTTCCGCGTAGTCTCGTAACAGGCTCGGGATTCCGAGTATGTTGCGCCGCCAGCCATGAACACGATGACGCGCTGCTTGGACTCGTGCACGCTTCTTCGGTTTTGCGCCCACGTTGGTTTGGCGGAGCGGAGCGACGCGTTGACGTTGGCGGTTTGGTCGAAGTCGCTCTGTATCGGCGGCTTGGTGTGAGGGAAGAGAGCTGGATCGAGCGGGCCACGGGAGACTTCTTCGAGGAGGAGTTTGAGGGCAGGTTCGAAGCGGGAGAGCGCGTAGTCTTCGTTTGCGGCGGTGGGGGCAGTTTTGCGGGGGAAGAGGGGCGCGTGCGGTTGCCGGGTTTCTTTGAGGGGGCGGGTGGTGCGGGCGCCGAGGAGCTCGAGGTTGGTTATGGTTTCGACATTGGTGAATGGGAGGGAGGCGTGGGCCATGAGGCGGGGTATGTCTTCGAAGACGATGCCGTCGGAATATATGATATACATGGCGATGAGGCGCAGGCGGTCAGATGAAGATATACTTTCATCGTCCAGAAGGCGTATAACCTGGTCCGCAAGATTCTTTGGTTTACGATATTCTTCGTCGAGGCCTGTGGCCAAGGATTGTTCGACAGAGGCAATATCAGGCAATTTGCGGCTTTGGAATATGTTCATGCACTCTTGTGCCATGGATAAATGTAGCGAATATGCATCCTTCAGGTTCTGGAACTGTGGTAGCCCTGCCAACATGTCTTTGATGGCATTCAAACTCGTTGCATCACCTGATTGATTCGTAAAGTGAGGGTTTTCGCTAATAAACTTTTGGAAATCGCCCATAAGTCTTTCAATAGTGTCTTTCATGTGTGTATGCCTGTTCTTGACCCATATGTCATCGTTCTCTCCTATCTCCATCTCTTTCTCTTCTTCGCCTGGCTCCCCTTGATTCACGGTCGTTTTATATAGAACCTTGTCGCCTTCTTTTATCGGAAGTAGATCGTGTGCCATAGCCTGATATGTGAATTCATGAATAAGAGGGGCAAACAAGTCCATGGACCTGTCAGTGATGACAAGGACGCCCTGTTGTCGGTTCGATGGAGGAGGGAAGTTTGTATGAAATTGTGCATATGCGTCTAGTTCGTCTTGTACAAATCGTGCAAGGTGAGAGCATAGCACACTTGCTTCATGCGTTGGCGCTTTTGGTTTATAATATCTAACAACTGGATATTCTCCCAGCGAGATGCACACACCAGCTATCTACGGCACGTGTCAGTTATTTCCGCCATTTCAGCTGTTGGATGCACATGTACGGACCTTTTGCGCCAGGGTTTGCATATGTGCAGCGACGAGATTATTGCATGCCGGATGGTATAGAATAGGGAAGCTCCACGGGTCTCGAAACGTAACCAGGCGGGATTCTCGAGGGAAGTAGTCTATAGACAATGTTTCGAATCCAGCAAGCTGTTGTTGAGCCTCGGTCGAATTGTCAATGCGCCTTCGAATCGTGGGATCCAACAACGCCGTCCAGACCAAGTATGATTTTTTATATTTCCGGCGCGAAAAGTCGGCCATCAAGCAGTCGACAATATGCGATTCTGGCGACAAGAGGTATATCGCATCCATGTCTGGGTTCGGTGGCCTCTTATCCTCGATCTTCTCGATATCTACACCGCATCAGCCTCGCCCAATGCATGCAATGCGTCACACAGGCAGGGCACGTACTCGCAATATTCTCGTTGAGAATGTCATCTTCCTTCACAACATTGTCGAGGATTCTCTTGCTGTCGGTGTCCACCACCAAAACCTTCCACTGCGGCACATTAGTTTGGCTCCCTCAAGCTGGCGACCTCGCCTTACATCACCACGGGTTATGTTCTTTATGGTGCCGACGATAACTGAAGAAGGGTATTAGCATTTGGTATGGCGACAAAAGGGAGCTGGGACTTACTGTCGCGCTGGTCCTGAATCGCTGAAGCGCCCATCGTGGGCAAAGGTGGCACGACTTCAGAGCTTGCTGTCAATGGGGTCGCGCGCGGTGTGTTCGGTGGTTGTGCTTGCGCTTGCGAAGGTATAGAGAGGAGCTGAACAAGAGTTCCAAATAGTTGTACTCGAGTATTGTGTGTAGGGAAGCAAGACAGTTGTTCAGGCAGCTGTGGCAGACTGGTGGGGAGAGTTTCTGTTTCACGATCTCAGAAGCTAAGCCCCGCGATGAGTGACCCTGGTAGTCTTGTTGTATCTGTCCATGATGATGGAGTTAGTGGGGAAAAACAGTACGGTTGGCCGTTGGGTGCAAAACGGCCGAAACCCAAATGGCAGCCTTGCTATCTCCATCTTCATCTTGACCTTCATACTTGAACTTCAAAATCAAGGCGATAGGATATATTTGTAGCTGCTCTCATAATCATTTAAACAACAAATCTGTCTATATATGCAGCGCATTATCTTGATAAACTCTATTTCCATTCTTTTCTTGACAAGCTTGTTGGCGTATTGGCAAGGCTGACCCGACCCGCCCCTTTGTCCCTCCGCTTTCACCACTATTAGCAAGAACAATCGTCATATTCAAAGATACTGTAGAATACATACAATACAGCACAAGGAGAAGCATACCATATTTACCATTTCCTTGAAGAATAGCGATTTTTCAGTGTCTAATGGGTTTTATAGGACTTTATCCTTGTCGAGAGTCACCACTCTGAGGATTCCGAGGCGCCTGGACTTTCCCCTCACCATAAATCACCATAAATGCTCTACTCTTGAAGTATAATATATACTATATGGCCTCCCAATTACGGCGAAATATTTGCCCGTCACCCATGTTCTCATCCCCTCAATCTCTTCAGTTTCACTTCTCCTCACTTGCCAAGGCCTGGAACTCCACTGCGGAGGTAAACCTGGGGGACCCCAGGACGCCATCTTCTGCAAATCACCACTTTCGGTACCACGGAGCTTGTCTTCCGTTGTTAAACCGTCTTCCATCACCACCGGCCCCATCGGATTGTGGTGGAACTCTCTATATTCCTAGACATCATATTATCCTTATTACCTGCCATTGGCTGATCCTCTGGACTAGACTGTTATATTCCACATGGCTCACGCCACGGTCATTATAGTATGCAGGCACCGCCGGTTCCCTCGAACCGCAACCCGGAAAGCTCAATTTATTTTCAAAGGCCGGAGGTAAGATTCTTATAAGAATCATGGCGTGCCCGAGGCGGGGAAGTTTTGCCCTGTCTCCCTCAGTTGCCAGGTCAAAGAAGTCTCGGACAAGATGAAGTTCCAATCCACAATCTCTCTCCTGTCACTGGCACTTTCCAGTGTTGTGACAGCGGCTCCAAGTGTTGGCGTCGAATTGAACTCTGCATTCCCAATTGGTTTCAGCAAAAACAAGAATGCCAGAGCAGTTGGCGGACTCTTTGAGATCGACGGGAAGGTTCAGTACTTTGCTGGTGAGCTATTGTGGCCGTCCCTAAATGCCCACGATTTAACAACATATAGGAACCAATGCTTGGTGGCTCGCTCATTTGAGCTCCAACAAGGATGTGGACATCTCAGTTACCGAGATGGTCGCCGTAAGAATACCTCGCCCATTTAATCACTCGTCTCTCTAACACCCAGCCTACAGACTGGTTACAAGGTCGCTCGTGTCTGGGGCTTCGGAGACGTGACTGAGCTCCCCCCAACCAACAACACCGACCCCAATAAGGTCTACTTCCAGCTTCTAGCCGATGGAAAAGGCACGATTAACTACGGTGAGGATGGTATCCAGCGCCTAGACTACGTCGTCCACTCGGCGGAGAAGTATGGATTGAAGTTGGTCCTCCCATTTTTTAACAATTGGGGTGACTACGGTGGTATTGCCGCATATAACAGAGCCTTTGGTGGCAATGCCACGACCTGGTATACGGATGCCGTGTCGCAAAAGGTGTACCGCAACTACATCAAAACCATTGTCACCCGCTACAGGAAGAGCAATGCCATTTTCGCGTGGGAGCTAGGAAATGAGCCCAGGTGCAAGGAATGCCCAGCAGGCACCATCACCAAGTGGGCCACTGAGATCTCTGCTTACATCAAGTCGCTTGACCACTCGCACATGGTGACTCTTGGTGACGAGGGCTGGCTCACCCCAAGTTCGGGTGTTGGTGATGGAAGCTATGCTTACAGCGGAGTTGAAGGCGTCGACTGGGTCGCGAACCTGAAGATCAAGACTCTTGACTACGCGACGTTCCATCTTTACCCAGAGTCTTGGTCGTACGAGTACTCATGGGGAACGGAATGGATCGAGGAGCACGACCTTCTTGCCAAGGCAGCGGGCAAGCCAGCCATCCTCGAGGAATACGGCACTCCGTTCCCAAGCAACCATACCGAGACGGAGCGTCCTTGGCAAGTTGCGGTTGAGAAATCGGGCCTTGCTGCCGATCAGATCTGGCAGTTTGGTAGCAACACCTTGTCTGTTCCGGGGTCGAATTTGGGCGATGTGAACACCATTTACTACGATGATGAGGAGTATAAATTGTTGGGGAAGAAACATGCTGCGATTATGGCGGCAAAGAAGGTTCCCAAGCAGCATAAGTAAAATTAGAGGATGGCTATTTATGAAAGGTGTTTAATTTAGTCAGTCTATAATTTCAGCAATTGAATAAATTTGAAACTCCAACAAAATTATAAGACGAGTGTTTATATAAGTCTAAAATATTTTACGATAATCAGGTTCCAACTATCATAATCTCATAAATTATAAACACACAAATTGTGACCTCTTCCTCCTAAGAATCATATGAAGGAGCCACCTAGTGTTTGGCATGGATGCTAATATACCTGTGGTATCTAGGTATATCCTTATGGATATACCTACCTAGTGATATTTTAGGAGTATCTAGTGTATCTAGATACTCTTGAGTATATATCTAGATATGTGCTAAGAATAGCTAAGCATAGCTAAGACCTCTTTTTTCTAATGTTATAAGATTAGTATTAATATTATATATAATCTACCTTTAAGAGCTTATTTATAATAGTAAATATCTTACTTAAGAGTTAGCTATAATAATAGATAGCTTTAAAGTTATAAGTGTTATATTTACTTATATATAAGATAATGCCTTAGTAAATACTATAATGCTTTTAGAATATAAGAAAATAGCTAACAAGTAGTAGATAACTATTTAATAACTATAGATGTTTACTATAAAGGAAGGGGACATTTAGTATAACATATTTTACATGTAAGTTACCTACTTAAGCAAGTTGCCTACTAAATCATCAAAACGCATCAACTTAACTATAGTTAACATGCTATAACTAACATAAGTGTCACGGGTAGGAAGGTTGAAAGGCGGAATCGGGGGCGGGACGCCTGCGACGCGGGGCGGCCCCACGGATAAGGCCACCACAAGAGGCCACGTAAGTCGAGCGGTGAGGGAAGGCCACGTGAGCCGGCGCCGGAGCCGGCTCCGTGTCGGAACCGACCCGCCTAAGGAACAGGCCATAGATAAAGAAGCTGAGCCCCTTATACTAAGGGGCTCAGAGTTTAGCTTGTTGAATACTAAATTGGTTGCTACTGCCTTGGTTACTCACGTTATCCATTAAACCCTTACAATAAGCCTAATCCTCTAATTAAGAGGGTAGAATACTATTAGCTATTTAGGCACTAAAGGAACATTAATTTAAGAGTGTCTAAGCTGTTACATTGTTATACGATGTGCTATGTAAGACCCTAAGTAATAGAATAAATAAAATGACTTCCTAATGTAACACTACTACTAACTTACATAAGTTGACTTTATACAAAGAGTTAGCTCTTGTTTAGTACATCCTCAACCTAGATTCATGTGGATTTCTACCCTAGCTGTAAGCTATATAAGAAATAGCAGACCTACTATACTCTAAACAAGGTAAAAGTCCTATTAGGAAGAACTAGGCTATAAGCTTTATAATGCGTTATATAGAAATTAAATTAAAGTTTAGTTAGAAGTATAATTATAAATGAGTAAAATGTAAAGATCTTAAGATAATTTAAGGGTAGTTCTCTTTTATATAAAATATAGTTATAAAATATAACATCTTAGAGCAAGATATCTATAACTTTAATAAAGTAAGTTTTATAATAAGGGTTATTACTACTATAAAGGTAGTTATAAGCTTAGAAGCAAAGAGCTATCTAAAGACTATATAGCTTAGAAATAAAGAGTAAGTGTTAATTATTTAAGGTGTTAATTTATATAAATAAGCACTCTTGCTATTAATCATTTTTAAGGCATAGAATCACCTCTTTACTTAGTATAAGAACTTAGGATTACTAAACAATTAAGTAATTACGCTTAGTAAGAATAGGTAGACTTTAAATTTAATTAAGTATAAGTAGATTTAACACTTTAATTAATACATAAGCACTTATATAATTAGAACCTATTACCTTCTTATTCTTAATAAACATAAAAGCTACCTCTTAGCTTAATTTTAGCACTATTATATAAAATAAAAGATAATTACCCTTTATATGCTACTATACTCTTTATACATTCTTTAGCTACTTAACATAAGCTACTTTACTTTACTAAAGCTTTTATATAAATGTTAGATTAAAACCTTTATATAAAATAAGCTAAATTATATTATAAAGATTAAGTTTCTCTTTATATTTAAAGAAGTATTTAAAGTTACATTTATAGAGTAAAACATTAAGAGTAGATTCTAAGCTATAAGGATAGTTCTATATAAGCTATAAAGTGTCCTCTCTTACTTAAATCTATACTTAAGAACTTTAACTCCTTCTATAGTTAAGAGTAATAATTAGACTTTAAAGACTCCTTAAACTATAAGGGAGCTTAACTTTTAAACAGAGCACATTAAGAACCACATTATATAACATTAAAATAGCTCTCTTACCTTAATTAATAATGCTATTAGCTGCCTTGTTAAAGGGGTAGAAATGATAATACATTCTACTATTCTACTTAAGGTAGAAGTTAAGGCTTTACAGGCTATAAATGAATAGAAAAAGAGGAGGGAAAGGAAGCGTAAGAGGCGTATAATGCAAGGGGGTAGTCTCTCTATACAAGAGGGAGAGGATATCCTTTAGAGTGCTAAGGTTAATGCTTAACTCTATATAGAGGTAGTAAGTAAGGCTACTTAGTAGGTAGGTTCTATAGGCTAATAGTGATGCTATAGCACATGTGGTAATATTATAAGGACATAGGGCACCGTATCACGAGAAGTTGCATATGGGAGTGCGAGTCGGATAGGAGTCGGTGTAATCCTATAGGTCTACTACAAAGGATACAAAAAAGATAAAGGGGGAACTACGCTCGTCCTACCCCTTTTATACCAGAATCAGGTCCGTCTCGGTTATCCTGCCTTATCGCCCGTCACCTAACCCACAACCCATCCGTATCTACCCTAAGTAAGGGGGCATCCTTACAAATATAGGGCATAATGCTTATATGTGTAAGAGGCGCTAGGAATCAATTACGATCGAATAAGGGTTATTATGTAAGGTGGTGGTGTAGTAGTAGTAGGAATAGTTAATCTTTTGTGTTTTCGTGTACAACTTGCTTATGTACGCAACTTGCTTATGAAATACGTTACCTTATTTTATAATAATGTTTATATTAACTTATATAGCTTGAATATTATTTATTTCTATGTTATATAATAAGGGTATAAGAGTTTTCTTTCCCTTACTTTTTATCTTATATGTAAGGTAATCTTTAACCTAGTGATTTTCATTATATGTTTTATATAAGTTTAAAGGGTTATCCCCTTTTTCCTTAATAGCTATTATCTAAGCTTTAAGTTCCCTTTTTTCTATATAAGAGATTTTCTTATGTTTTATAAGTTAATTTACTTAATTAATTACATTTATTTTAAAGCCTCTTAAAGGAGAGAGGTCTAAGTAGTTTAATATGAATTTTAATATAAGATCTTATAAGAGGTCTTATATGATTTTATAATTAAAGGAATTTATATTTATATTAGAGCTAAGGCTATTACTAAGTAATTAAGGTTTTATAATCTTACTAAATAACAAAGAGTAATTCCTTAGTTAGTCCTTAATGAACTATTTACTAATATGTTTAAGGGCTCTTTTACTTTATAAGGATACCTCTTTAGTTAGGGTTAATATAAAGGGGTTATAAGTTAAGTAATAAGCGATAAGGTAGGATAACTAAGATAGACCTAATTCTAGTATTAAAGGGGTAGGACAAGCATAGTTCCCCCTTTATCTTTTTTGTATCCTTTGTAATAGACCTATAGGATTACACTAACTTATATTTAAATTATACTCTTATATACTACTTCTTATAACATAGTGCCCTATGTCCTTATATACTTAATGGTTTATGTTTTTAAGTAGATATAAGTATATAAAAGTCTAAGTTATTATAATATAATGTTTATGTAAAAGGTATATTTTATAAGGATTTATTTACTCTTATATTAATAGTAAGTCTATATATCCTTAATATATATCACTCTCTCTTTAGTTTAAAGTTTTCCTTAATAAAATTATTACATGTCCTTAACTAAGATAAAGAGTTTTTATTTAAGGTTATATAAGATGTAATAATTCTACTTAAGGAAGACTATAATAGTAGATAGCTAAAGCTGTTATATAGTAAGCCTATTATATACTAAGTGTAAATGAGAGGATTGCTATAAAGTGTATTAAGTCATTTTGCTTTAGCTTTTAAGTAAGAATAAGGTCTATTGCTTAATCTTTAAGCTTACTAATCTCACAGGATCTCTAACATAGAGGCACTTAATAGGATCTTGAATAAGGACGTTGATTACCACAACTTCCTTATCCTAAGGGATTTGCACCCTATAGGGTTAAGTTAATGAGCAAGCTAAGTAACAACCATTTCCACACGTCCGACTACAGGAACTACGGGAGAAGTGGATATATTCACTTTTGCTAGTTCAACACAAACGCTCTGCCATACACAAGCTTATAATGTAAGTTTAATACTCGCAATAGTTCTAATACGCTTAGCATAAAATCTAAGGGCCAATACTTTGTTAGAGGCAAGCAGGGATACCGACTGAGAATTACGTTGAGCTTCGGTCTCTGATATCCATGCTTTCAACACTGTAAAACTTGCTGAAATATATTGGTAGATTATGTATTCTTGCTAATTATGACATGAGGACTATATAACTCAGACTGGATTGTCCGGTACCAGTTCCTATGGATCTCAGGACCTAGTAACAAGGAAGTGTACGATCGATCTGTAAATCCGAGCGGCTTCCACTGAAGCTCCGTTCCATGGCCATGAAAGAAGACCAAGGCTAACATGGCTTTTCTCCAGTATTAGGACTGAAGAGTCCTTAGGTCTCCTCTGCAAACACCCTAGGTAGTATTAAATGGCTCCTCTTGGCGATGAGTAGTGCTAGATTAGTGAAGGTCATGGAGCTCATTAGCTCGAATGTTTGGACGTACGCCTCCAGGAAAGCCGAGATCCAATTGCGAAGCTCCACTGCAACGAGCGAGTCCATTCCATGGCTAGCAACTGACCGGTCGACCAAGATATCCTCTGCTGGGACAGCCAGGAGGCGGGCAAGTTTCGCTTTGATGGCCTGCAGGATCATTTCCGAGGCTTCGGCGGCGATCGTGCAACCTCGTAGTGTGGCCTGGACATCGACCTGGGAGGAAGATGCTGCTAAAGTCCGCTGGTCCTGGGACGCAGGACCTTTCTTCCTCCAGATGTGGGAAAATTTGGGGTCCGGCCTCTGCAGAGCCGCCTCTTGGGAGCCAGAAGTTGGGTCAGCCCTACTTATGCCACATAGCAGTTGAGCTTCGGCCGGCGTGGCCCCGATGGGTCTTTTGATCGCCTCTTCGACCGTCACTAGGAACTCTTGGAGTCGGTATGGCGTCAAGCCTTGGCGTCGGACAAAGTCTGCTGCGGCTTCATTGTCCGCAGTGTAGCCTTCGCCCTCTACAAATCCGATATTGATTGAACGTCCTAGACAAAACATGTGAGTAACCCGTACGTACTACACCCGACATTTGTTAAATTAGGCATGGGAAGGATTGGTATTTACCTGGTAGTCCCATTCCAGCTCGATAACGAGCAAAGGCATCTTGGAAAGTATTGCCCGCGCAGTAGTTACCTTGGCCGAAAGACCCGATGATACCGCCGCTGCTTGAAAAGAGAACAAAGAAGTCGAGCGTATCCCCAAAGACTTCATGTATGTTCCAAGTTCCGGAGACCTTGGGGTCCATTGCTGCTCGCCACTGGTCATATTTCATATCCTCTATTCGCGAATCCTGTAATACCATGGCTCCTTGAATAACACCACGTATGGGATGCTCTTTGCACTGTTCGCTCACGGTTCTGAGTAAAGCTTTGTCTAGTACACTTCCCTTGTGTACAGTGACCTCGACTCCCCTTAGCGACATTTCTTCAAGCACTTCTTTCGCTGTCTGGCTGTCTAGGCCGGAACGTGAGATAGTTATAAGCCTCTTTGCACCGAGATCGGCTAGGAGCCGGAGTGTTGCTTTTCCGAGACCTCCAGTGCCACCGATTACCAAATAAGAACTGTCTGCATTGAGCCTTGCAGCTGTTGGTTTCGGCGGTTGTACCTAAATTTATAACATTAGGTTCCATCTTATTAAATATGCTGCTTCATGTAGAAAAAACTCACTGGAATGTCTGCCTCGCGGTCGACTCTGAGCAGTAGCTTGCCCATATGCTGGCCAGTTTGCATCAATCTGAAGGATTCTTCCGTTTCGGAAATCGATTTGGCCTTTATGGGATTGATAATGGCAATCTTATCCCGAGCCAGCAGATCTAATACAGTGGTGAAGACCTGGCGGAGCTGAGCTGGCTTTCTTCGCCCGAGTAGCGTCAAGTCTACCGTCGAGAATTGGATGTTCCTTTCGAGGTGCCGCATCTCTAGCCTGGATTCCGAAGACAACAGATCCTTCTTGCCAATCTCGACAAACCTACCTAGCGGGGCCAGGAGTTGGACGCTTTTCTGCAAAGATTCGCCGCTAAGTGAGTTTATCACGACGTCCACGCCCTCGCCCGCGGTGCGTTGGAGGATTCCTTGGTAGAAATCGAGCCCGCGGCTGGAGAATATGTTCTCATCCGGGATTCCGAACTTGTTTTTGATAAACTCGCGCTTCTCATCGCTGCCCACTGTAACAAATATCTCATCAGCCCCGCAAACCTCCTTCGCTAACGTAATCGCCGCCTGACCAACCGCGCCGGCCCCTGAGTGGATTAGAACCCTCTCCTCGGCTTGGAGATGGCCTCGGTTAACTAAGGCGTAGTATGCTGTCGCGAAGGCGATGCCAACCGCGGCGGGGATCTCAAGGTTCATATCTGGAGGCACCCGGTGAACGTTGGAGCAGTGAATGTTAGACGTCGTTGCGACGCCGTCAAAGTCGAGCACGTAGACTGCATCCCCGACGGCGAACTGGCCCAAAGCACCCTCCCCAACTTCGACGACCCTGCCGCTTCCCTCTAGGAGCAGAGTCTTGTGGCCGTCCAGCTGTCCCATGGCTATCATGACGTCCTTGAAGTTGAGCGAGATGAACTCAAGCTCCACTCGAACCTCTTCTGATTTCACAGGCTGCGAGTGCTTTTCTGAGTCTTCCCAGTATAGCGTGTCTAGGAGCCCCGGTATCTGGATGTTTAACCCCAGGGCGCGGCCTGATTGGAGGGCGATTTTTCCATGCTGCGGGTGGTAGTGGGACACGTTATCGCGGATGTAGGTGCCCATGTTGTGGTCTGCGATGAGGCGGGGAATCATGATCTCCCCTCCACGAACGGCGTACTCCCATTCCTCGATCAATGGTACCAACTTAGTATCTGGGCCGTGGAGAACTCGCTCAGCAATTTTACAGATATGTCTACAGACCGCGAGCTCCCATTCCAGAGTCTGCTCTAGCTCTGACTTGGCTTCAAGATCTAGGGTGATAAATTTGATGGAGTGGTCCTCGGATCTGAGGCAGCGGGAGAGTCCGGTGATGAGAGACGACATTGGATTGGAACTTTCAACAGCAGCTCCAGTGGTCACCCAGAGTACTGCTGTTGATAGGCAACATATTTGCCGCACTCGCTCCCATTCAGACTCTGAGCATCTAGCCAAGAATGGGCCCATTGCTTCTAGGAGAATCACCACAGGCTCACCGTAGTTCACTTGACCGGTAGCTAGGTCAACTTTCTTGGCAGATATTTTAGCTCTGCGGAATAGTTTTGTGAGATGGTCGGCGATGCTTTCCTCGGGCCCATTGTGTAAGATATGCACTATTGGGCCATCACCAAACTCCTCGTTAGGTGGTGGGCTGGAGCCTATGGTTGTTGCTACCGTCCCTGCGCCTACAGTGTTGAGATCATCCAATACTAATAATTTGTCAACAGAGCTGTTGCGGTCTGCGGGAATGGAAAGATTCTGTTGATACTTCTTATCCATGGCCGCGGTAGGTCTAACCTCCAGTTGCTTTTCTTCTCGGCCCGCTGTCGATATCAGAAGACTCAATTCGTGCTCGGCTCCTGCGTGGAAATCTGGAAGTTCCACCTCGACCCCTGAGAAACCACAGCAGCGAAGACGCTTGTCCCAGGTAGATACGTCTAAGAGTAGACTCCCCTTCCGGCCATCTTCGGATAGCCACCATCCCGGAAGCATGCCAAAGATCAAGCTGGTGTGTACGGTTGAGACCGTGAGCTCCAAGAGGGCCAGGCGACCACCAGGCTTCAGCAGGCCACGAACGTTATGGAGGGTGTTGTCCACGTCGCGAGTCGCATGGATGTTCGTTCCAATGATCAGGTCATACGAGCCCAGCTGGATACCCTGCTGCACTGAGGGTTGCTCGATGTCGAGATTCTGGAACTCCATCAATTTGCCGTACTTGCTGAGCTTGTCCTGGGCCTTTTCTAAGGAGCTGGTAGAGATGTCGGTGAAGGTGTACCCACCCAGCTTGGGCATTCCCGACGAGTCGGATGATGACACGGACAGAGCCTCCATGATCGACACAGTGGCGGTCGCTGTTCCGGCGCCAATTTCAAGAATTCGCAAGTTCGGATTCTTGAACTGCAGGAGCTGGACATACTTGGCGAGTCGTCGGTAACCTCTATCGTAGTTCTCGGAGCTGTACATGCTATTGAGGCGATCATCCTCCTGGAGTAATCCCAAGGCCTCGGTATCTCCCTGGAGAACATCTACGAGATGGGGTCCAATGTGGACAAGCATCTCGCCGAGAGCACCAGCTGCTTTGACTTGTGCTTCCAGGCCCTTTACGACTGTGTTGGTGGAAGGCGGATTAGTATTGCTCACAGCTCTCATCCACTCAAGCAACTTGATATAATGTCCATTTATCTTAAGCTTCTCGCCCTCTATACGATCAACGGACGCGATCGTTTGCTGAACGAGAATCTTAGCGTACTCTTCGCAGATGTCATTAGGTCCACTTGACACCAGCGGTTCCCGTTCGAGTTGACAGTGCTTGATGATGGTTCCTAATTTGGCCAAATCGGCATCAATAGACCATTTGAACCGGTGGGTGAGAGATTCTCCTTCGGAGCGCTGCGATGCTCCAGTCTGTAGAGGACCGCCTGAGCCTGCGAGGACCAATCCGTTTATCTTCATAAGCACCGAGGGCTTTCCGTTTCGAGAACGACTCACAACTGTGTCTGTGATCACCTTGGAGCGACCGTGTTTTTGTAGTTTGGCCGAGACGTGCAGCTCCTGTCCCGGCTTTGAAGGAATCTCGGTGTGGATTTCTAGACTATTAATAGAGGCAACCACAACTGGGCTCCCGAGGAGTCCCGCTGTTTTCATAATAGGAAAGGCTGATTGGAAGCAGAGATCCAATGTCGAAGGATGGATGCAGTGAGATTGCTGATACTGGGAGGGCATGGTTGACTGCGCGTCTGGAATTGGAAAGGAGCTTATTGACCCCGACTTTGATGCTCTGGTTTCCCCCTTGCTCGCAGCAAACAATCCAGTGTACTGCACACCTACTGCTCGGAGATCTTTGTACAGTTTATGGCGCTCCACTCGCATCTGACTTTGTTGAGAGACCTCATCTATGAAAGACATAGAGTCACTGTCAGTCAAATCTTTCTTTCGGCTACTCTGGGGCACTGTGGTTGCTATTCCGCGGCAGTGCTCTGACGAGTCCCCGTTGCTTGTGATGGAAAAGATGCGAAACTCTTTCCATGACTCCTTAGACGTGGATGGTCGCAATACAAGAGCGGTTTCCACGTGGCCGTCCTCAGGGATGATCAGAGCGCTTCCAAATGTCACATCCTGGAACGTGACTCGCAAATTCTTCCAGGGCTTCGAGTCGTGCAAGGTGGCCTGCTTAAGAGCCTCCAGTGCCATAGCCAGGTATCCTGCGGCAGGAAACACGATCGACCCTCCGATCGAGTGACCCACTAGCCACGGCTGCTCCTGGAGGCGCAGGTAGTTCCTCCACATTGGCTCCTGTGAGAGGCTATCGATGGCAGCAGTTCCCAGGAGGTCGTGTCTAGGGAACTTGCGGAGTCGGTATTTTGCACTGCGTCGAGATTCGCTCCAATGCTTCGTTTTATGCGCCCAGCCGTACCGTGGCAGGTCGGAGAGGATGTGTTTCTCAGCGTTGCAATGTGGATCGTTTATGGTGTCTATTCCAAGGCCGACATATCCGAGTTGGAAGAGCCTGCCAGCTGCCATGATAGCTGTGTTGCTAGCATCGTGTTCGCGGACAAGAACTGAGAGATACTCTATTCCCTGCAGATTCGATCCCTTGACGATCTGCTTGATCGGGCCAGCTAATGCCGAGTGAGGGCCAATTTCGACAACGACGACCGCACCTTGGTCTTCATCTTGGGTTAATCGGAGAAGTTTAGCTAGAGCATCTGCGAAACGGACGGGCGATGTCAAATTCTTGCACCAGTAGGAGGCGTCTAGATCGGCATCTTGGACCTCCGCGCCATGGACGGATGATATCATATGGACATTGGGCTTGCGTCGACCACATTGAATATTTTTTATTGAGGCCCAATACTCTTCCTGAACGAGCTTCATATGGTGAGAATGATACGCTGCATCAACGATGAGACTGCGATTGAATATCTGATCTGCTGCCAGCTTCCCTTGAACAATCGACACGGCCTTCTCATCCCCAGAAATTGTCACACTTCTAGGGGAGTTTTCGCAAGCAACGACGGCCTTTCCAGCGCTAGGATCATCCACAAGATAGGCCTGAGCATCAGTTGCCGAGATACCCGCTGCGAGCATGGCACCGCGGAGATTAGGATGGAGTTCCTTCAACTTCCTAACACACATGCCGCGATGATATGCAATGCTCAGTGCGTCCTCGGCCGAGAGCATACCAGCAGCATAAGCAGCGGCGATTTCGCCAGAGCTGTGTCCAACAACGCCCACCGGAAACACATTCCAGGCCGCTAGCATATCTACCAACGCAATCTGAATGGCAGTACAAACCGGCTGGGAAAGTTCAGCTTCATTGATCCGACTGCTCTCCTGCTTGGACAGCTCTTGGATCAGTTGCCAATCAGCACCTAATTGCAACAGCGATTTCTCGGAACGCTGCATAGACTGTTGAAAAACTGGGTTTGTAGAAAGCAAGCCGCAAGCCATGCCCGCCCACTGGGCGCCTTGACCCGTGAAGGCAAAGCACAACTTAGGGGGCGCATGGTCATGAATTCGATTTTGGCCAGACATTTCGCGATTGAGTCCCTCAATAAGCTCTTGCTGGGTAGAAGCGGTAACGAATAAGCGGTAATTCAAGACCGAGCGACGGCTGAGTGTCAAGGCAAGGCTGTCTAGGGACCGGGAGGTATCGTCAAGGTTGGCGACAAATCGCCGTAAATTAGCAGCAGCTTCCCTGACTCCCGACTCGAGTGCGTGGGAGAAAACAAAGAGACGGGGTTGCTGTGACCGTGGTGCTTTCACTAATAGTTGCGGCTCTTTGGTAGTTGATGATGTTGGATCCTGACGAACGGGAGCCTCAAGGATGACATGAGCATTTGTGCCACCATATCCAAAGCTGTTTACGGATGCTCGACGTAATTTATTATCCGGCCAAGGAATCAATTGTTTCGGTACCTTGTTTCTCATCATGTTAGAACTTGCTCATGTTTTTATATAAATAAAAGAATGGGGGTAGGCAGCAGATGTGTGATATATACCCCCGCTATTTAATAAGTGACTTACATTCATATTCCAGGTTTCAAGCGGCATGCTGTCGCTCGGCTTGATAAAGGTTGGGTTAGGTGGTATGAGGCCTTTCTCAAGCATCAAAACCGCTTTTATCACCCCTGCCAGCCCGGCCACGCCTTCTGTATGGCCGATATTGGCCTTGACAGAGCCAACAATTAAAGGAGATGTTCTTTCCATACTGTTTTTGCAAAAAGTATCCCGTATGGCGCCGGCTTCAAGTTTATCCCCAACAGCCGTTCCAGTACCATGTGCTTCGACATAAGGTGTGTCGCTTGGGTTCAGGCCTGCCTGTTTGTAAACTTTGTTAATCATGTTCATTTGTGCTTCACCGGAGGGCATGGTAATGCCTGCGGTATGGCCATCTTGCACAACACCAGTACCGTGTATTACAGCTCGAATAGCATCACCGTCTCGCAAGGCTTGGTCCAGCGGCTTAAGGACGAGGGCAGCAACACCCTCTCCTCTTCCGAACCCATCTGCGCGAGAATCAAAAGCGTAGCAGCGCCCATGAGGAGATAAGAGTCTGTAGTTTTGGTCAAATAATGTCGGCGTAGAAAAAAGACCTAACCAGGCGCACTTACGACATGGACGACATGTAGCCGACTTGGTCGGGATCGAGAATAAGATTTACGCCTCCAACCAAAGCCTGCTTAGTTTCTCCAGTACGAATCGACTGGCAGGCTTGATGTAGGGCAACCAAACCACTGGAACAGGCTGTATCGATGGCCATACTAGGCCCGTGCAAGTCAAAAAAATAAGACAAGCGATTTGCCAGTATCGACGGCCCCTAAATTATTCAAATCTTAGCCACGCTTTTGGGGGTATACATTGGGTCATAACTAGTTCATACCGTTCCTGTGAATCGATATCTATTTCTTTTCGTCAGCATTGACCCTGAATCGCCACAGCTTGGCTGACCACTTATTAATTTGCTAACCTTGGTGACACTTCGGGATCTCTACCCAGGATTTTTTCGTAATCATGAGTCGTCATAGAACAGTATACAGCTGTATCGGAGCCTGCGAGTTCTTCTAAACCAATGCCAGCATCTTCAAAAGCTTCGTATGCAACTTCGAGCATCATTCTTTGTTGTGGGTCGATGGCTTTGGCTTCGACATTTGGTATCCGGAAGAAAGCACTGTCGAAAAGTGCCGGATCCTGGTTGAGGAGGTGGAATCCACGAGCATTAAACTATAGACCCAGTAAGACTCCTGAACTTCTATATTGGGGCCATCATTGTGATCTTTTGCTCACTTACCGAACCGCTAAGATCTGACTGGGGATGCCAGAATGAATCCAGACAGAATCGATCCCTCCCGCTATTTGTCCACCCTGTAAGTCCTTTGGATAACATTTGCCAGAGACCCTCGGGAGATGTTGCAATTCCGGAGAAACGGCACGACATGCCTACGATTGCAATAGCATCTTGAGGGGCATCATCACGGTCTGTCGAGGATGACATGCTCAGCGATTGCTCTCGTCTTTCCTTGGAGAATTAAGGGCGACGTTGTTGCTCTAATTCGATTAAAGCAAGCAATCCTATTCTCGTAGGAAATAGGCAAGTAGTTCGCAAGAGTTAGCGGAGGTCTCTCTCATATTTCAACTTCACAGTTTAATCGGGCGGTGTGGTGGCAAGAGAGTTCAGTTTGTAGTGGACGGAGTCTGCCTCTTTTAATGGAACAGAGTGGCATGTCTTGGATCTCTCCAGCGGATCCAGGTACAGTGGCCGGCTGATGTGAACCCCATTACATACATAAGTGGCACAGGTTATACAAGCGTTGATCAATCTGCACACCTTCACAGGGGCCGGAGCAACCTGCGTTCTCGCATTAAGCGCCATACAGGAGATGTAAGACAGTTGCCAATTTCTATGCCGCGCCGGTAAGGTACGGCGACGCCCTGGTGGGGGTGCTATGGCTAGCGTTGAGACCCCGGCTAGTGGCGCCGTCCTTAACCCCACAACCATGGAGTACCGAGGAGTACCCCAACACCAATGATGCATAGGACAACAGACCTGTCAACTTTAGTTGCCGCCCCTTGAAATGTTAAATGCATACGGAGCAGGGGTTACGGCAGTTGCAGAACTGCAATAATAGCTTCGTTAATACTAAAGCAACCATAAACCTGCTGCATTTCTCTAGGGTGTTGGAATACGGTGGCCATTTGGAATTTGGCTCTGAAACTACAAGCTTTCTCCAGTTCCCCGAGTGAGCTCGAGCTCGAGCTGGCCGGCGCTGCCAGTGTGCGGACTTCAACCACAGCTCAGCTCGTCAGGGTTTTTTGGGCAAGGAATCATGTGATCTCCCTATTTAATGGTTGTCTCGCCCACATACATTGTGCAAATAGCTTCAGCAAGAGTTCTCCAATAAAACTCTCGTTTTCTCCTCGTGAACAATCGATATATCCAAGTTGCACTAGGCCTCGTTTGCGCCCTTGTACCGTCACAGCTCAATGGTCGGCGATCACACTCCGATTAATTTGCTCTCTTCAAGAAGGAGGAGCCACTAACCACCAAAAAAAATTAGAAAGATGAAGGTCATGCTACTATTAGGGCTAGCCACAACGATATTACAAAGTACTGGAAGTGGCCAGCCTTGGAAAACTAAGCTATGACGTTTGCCTTTATTGATTTAAAAACCTTGCTTTTTTGCTTCGTTGAAACACAATCCTTGAAGGTAAGTTCCTGACGGCTGACGTGGCACCTGTCTTAGGTGATTGTCTTAGCTTTATTGGCTTACGACCAATTACTAATAAGAGCGCGGCCCATTCTATGTGATATGTTACCATTCCATATACGATCACCACTGACTGGTTACACACTACACGAGCTGTGTTCACCGTCGTGGGTCATGAGATGAAACATGAAGAGCACGATCAAGCCCACTCACTTTATCGCTGTATAGATATTTCATCCACTATGAGACATGTAGATCCGCCTCTAGTCGTAACATCAGAGAAAGGAGACAAAAAAATAAGTCTAGCCAGTTCCTTGGAGTTAGTATTCGAATTCAGAGTATCTTCTCTTTACATGGCCACGCCATCCTCGCTCAAATCACAATATTCTACATATCCATCTCACGGCCTATCATGATTTCGGAATTTCTCAAGCCCAGTAGGGTTCCCTTAATTCCTGGTTACACCAAGCTCCCTCCTTTCGACCAGACGGACAATCGCTTCGTGTGTCCCGTCACTCTGATCTTCCGGGTTGAGTCGGCCGACTCGCGGGACTCGATAATCGAGGACCTGCAGGAAGGACTGGTCAACACTATTGAGGAAATGCCATTCCTCGCCGCGGACGTTGTTCCCGACAACCGTGAGCGCGGAACCGCCCAGCTGGAGACCCTCGAGGGTGGAGGGGTATGGTTTCACATGCACGAGCTGCCCGAGCTCGACATCGAGGACCTCGAGCGCCGAAAGTTTACGCCATCTTCCCTTCCCATTCTGGATATCATGCCGGAGCCGAGATATCAGGATTGGGAACGTTGTCCAGTGTTGAATATCCAGGCTACATTCATCACAGGTGGATTGATACTGGTAAGTAAAGCCAACGCTCAAATTATCATCTATTTATATTTAAGTTAGTAACTAATCCTATAGGTTACGAATTGTCATCACACCGCAATGGATGGTACAGCAATCTTTGTTTTCGTGCAGATGCTAGCCAAAAATGTCGCAGCTGTTGCCGAAGGCCGTATGGTTTCGGACATCATGAAGCCCGAATGCCTGGACCGGACCCAGGCATTCGCTGATAATGGCAGCGGCGATATGCACATCTCCGAATTCCTAAACTACAAGGTGATGAAGGATGGTTTGGTTGGGGACAGGCTGCGGGAGCTGGTCCGCATTGCGATAGAAGGAGAAACGACTCACCCCGCCTTGGAGATCTTGCGCCAGCTAACAACCACCTACTGGAATATCTCCCTAGAGTCCCTACAGGCGGCCAAGCTTGCGGCGCCCCCATCGGCCCCAGGGGTGACTGACAAAACCTTGCTCAGCGCGCTGATCTGGCGTCATATCTCTAGGGCACGGCTGCTCCGCTCACGTGGCCTCATGACAACCTCGGTGGTGAACATGGTGAATATTCGGAGGCGGCTGCAGCCGCCCCTCCCGCTCGATTACTCCGGCAACGCCGTCGTCGTGGCCAAAGCGACTGTCAGTGCGGAGGAAGTGGAGACTGAACTGCATCTTCATGAGCTAGCGAGGCGGGTCAGCGAGTCGATCGAGTGGTGGACCTCGGAGAGGATCTGGGGTTATATTGGAGCCCTTGACTCGGCTCCTGAAGTGTTACGGGTGTAAGTTAAACTCTTTCTTGGGCATTCCTCGAAAATAGGACCATTTCTAGGCGGAATATTTAATTCTAACGTATCTTAAAGGGGGGCAGATGTAAACAATTTCCAAGGCCCGGACTTAGAAATTACAGACAATGGGTCTAATGATATAATGGAGATGGAGTGGGGCCCAGATCTAGGTCCTATTTTGGGCATAAGGTTACCAAAAATGCCTTCAAATGAAGGTTGGGTGCTGGTCTTGCCCTCAAAAAGAGATAGTCCGTTAGAGGTGTTGATCAGCTTAGACCACGAAACGTTGGCCCGTCTACGTCAGGATGAGGAGTGGAATTCATTTGCCACGATGTACGAGTAAAACCAAAGGATTCTTAAATTTCGTTTAAATGATAGTTTGGAATCAGGGCGAAGATTATTCACGCTTGGAGAAAACGTGCAGTCTCGTGCTGGAAAAGATCATGGACAGCAACAGGATAGCGAAGCAAGGAGATCAGCCTTTATATCTATATTTCATATTCCGTACCAGAACCAAGTCTGTATGTATTTAAACTTATTTTCGCATGGAATTTTATTCAATACATATCTCTATTTCAACATTGCACCTGGTGCTGCCGGCAGTACTGCCCCTTGCGGCACGGGATTCTTGCTCTTAAAATCATCGCAAATCTCGCCCATGGTGACAAACTCAACACCATCATGGCTCTTCATATGTTCAATCAACCTTTCATGCATTAATATAGCATGGGGTCTTCCCGAAACATCTGGGTGTATTGTAATGGGGAAGATGAACTCGTCGTACTCGCGGTAAAAGTAGTCAAAGTGGTCACGCCAGATATCCTCCACATCTCGTGCATTGACAAAGCCATGGCTGTTTGGCGCCCCCTTGATGAACATCATTGGCGGGAGGTCGTCCAGATACCAATTGCCAGGTATTTCCACTAGGCCTGTGTCCTGTCCCTTAACCAGGGGCTTCATCCAGTCGTCCGCCTTTTTCTTGTAGTCAATAGGGGTCCATGAGTCTCCCGTACGGAGATAATACGCCTGGCAGTCTTCGTGGCTCATGCTGTGATCGTACTCAATCCCATAATCTAGTAATAGCTGGGCACCCTCCTTGCTCGTCTCCCACCATGGTGCCACGCTGCCGCGGGGTGGCTTCCCCACAAAGTCGGTTAGCATGCGATACGTCTTGTCGAGGACGTCGCGTTGTTGCTCGATGGTCATATCACTGGGGTTTTCATGGGAGTAGCCATGGAGGCCAATTTCATGGCCGGCGTCGCGGACGGCAGCCATATCCTCAGGGAAAGTTTCCAAGCTGTGGCCAGGGATGAACCAGGTTGCCTTAATATTGTACTTGGCAAGGAGCTTGAGCACACGCTGAGTGCCAATCGTGCCGGAAAAATAACCTATGGTGGTATTAGCTTCGATACGTGAAAGAGAACAGGATTTGGCTGACCTCTGCTAATGTCGTTAGAGGAGTTTTCGCCGCCATACGATCCCAACCATCCTGCTACAGCATCTACATCGATACCATAGCTCACTAGAACACGCTTCTTACCCATTATAATGTGAAAGACTCAGGTGGATTGTCACAGAGACGAAGTAAAGTATAATTCTAATGTCGTTAAAATATATACGAACTCTGGGTACATACATCAAAGACGAAATGAGTGTTTTTAACTTTGAAATTTACGGAATTGATTCTAGAGTCTTCCTAGTCTTGGATGCTAGGTCCTGATGTCATCGCGAGGGGCGTATCTTGGGGTAAGCAGCGTGGTTGGAGTAATCAGTGACACCTGATGTGCCGAACCATCTTATCAACCCCGCGATCTGATAGATTTACCCCTCCAACTTGAGCCCTGGATTACCCTAGATGACCCTATCTCCATCCTTTCTCTTCTTCTCTCCAACTCTAGCTTTTATCAAATAGAGGCACTCTCTAATATATCTTCACTTCTTATCGACGCTCCCTTTTTCCCCTTGATCCAAAAGATGGATTCACGAGGCGGCCAAGAACTTTTTACCAATATCGTATCCTCGGCAGCCGAGAGCTTGCCGACAGAAGAGAATCTCGAGATCTATGTATTTAGATTTTCTGCAGTCTGCTGCAAAAACAATTGCTCTTTCCATTGCTGTTTCCCAGTGTTAAACTAGGGCTTCCCAGATGTATACAGCGTATACGCGCTGGTTGGTCTTAGTTGATCCATATAACCATCATGAGGTTTTTCATCTAACACACAATCTCTTTCGTCGAATTAAACGACGACCTCGCATTCCTCCCGCTCCATCTACTTTCCGTCTTTTTCCCCTCCCCCCTCATCCCTCTTTCTTCGCTCGCTCTCCTCCCTCTCTAACCTCACCCCCAACTCAAGCATCCAATTCCCATCCCTACAATTGGCAATAATATACCCCCCATTCCTCCCCGGCGCCTTCACAATCCTAATCTTCAACGGCGAGTACTCCCTCTCCACGACCAGTGTCTCGGGCCGTCCGTCGCTTTCCTCTACTGCTGCATGTTCCGTCCTGGTTGCGGCAGTTTCGCCCTGGTTTTCAGCTTCAACTCCAGAGATCATGGCGAAGAGCATGGGGCTGAATTGTTGTGTTGGCACAGGGTCCTCTTTGGGCTTGGCTGAGAGGGGTTGCTTCCGGATTCGGTCTGTGCTGCTTTTTGTGATTGCTCGGTCCACTGACAGAGCAGTGGGGTTGTCGCTTTGACGCCCTGTCACACAAAGGGGGAGGTTGTCTATTTATTACCTGTCAGAACCGTATTCTTACCTACATGCATATGGGTCATGATACAGGAGTCAGCAACAGCAAATACAAAGACACTTACCATCACACTTCCTCTCATTCAACCTCCTCGCAATAGTCCTCCTTCTCTTCGCCTTATGCGCCAAGCTGATTCCCCTCTTATCCACCAGCGCCATCGTCTCCTCGACGCGCTGGACGAGGGTGTCGAAGCAGCGCCTCTCGGGGAGGGAGACTATGATTGAAGATTGAGATTTTTGGAATATATCGATAGCGGCGTCGACTGAAAGTGATTCATCTATTTCGGAGAGCGAGGGGCGCCTCTTTCGGGGCTTGGGTGCTGGTACCAGCATGTTTTCGTGGTGGGATTGGGTGCGATTAACTGGGCGCCAGGAAGTAGTTCTTGGGCGGGCTGTAAGATGTTAGCCCTGGGTGTATATTTAACTTCAGAAGATAAGGGGTTGGTACGTTGTTTGGTTGGTATATGCTCAAGTGTTGCATGTTTTGGCGGTAATATCATTATCTTCCTACCCTTGAGATGTAGCGATGATAAGCATAAACAAAGCCAGGTGATATTGAAGTGGTCCGGATTAACTCTTATCTACCGAAGACAGTAAATCAATATGATGAAGGAGGATTGCAATGAGCAAGTGGGGTGTGTATGGTACTGTTTGTTTTGGTTCCAGGGGGGAGTAACGGTGCAAGTCTGGCCTGTTGCCAGTCGCTAGCTGAGGTGAATTTGAGAACAGAGTCTACAGTTTTGCTTTTGTGGTCGATAAGCGGATAAGATGAGGACTGTAAGTTACTTAGCTCTTGCAGGCCGGCTTATATATTATGGATATATTCTTTCACCTACAATATCTATCGGCTGGTCTCACTCTATACACAGCCATACCTCCCCTTCATTGGAAACAGTTCATCCAGGCTCAAGCCAGATGCAGATGCTCATATCCTCATCACTTCAATCCTTCGCCACCCCAAACGCTCGCTACTTCTAACCCCGATCTAACAAAAATGATTCATCTCATATCATGCTTTATAACTTCTGTTTTCCCCCGTGCACACCACCATCCTTCCTCCCCTCCTCAAACTGATATCCCATCGCAACCGGACTTGCTCCTGCTCCCGCAACCCCATTCGGCAGCTTCACCATCCGCGACGTGAAGAACACCGGATGCTGGGACGCAGAGTCATACTGCGGTCGTATTTGCTGAGGCATCATTCCCACGGGGCGGTGGGGCTGCTGGTTCAATGGCGGTGGAACCTGCTGTTGTGGGACCTGGAGAGACGTCAAAATCTGCTAGACACAGTTTTATAACTGGGCGCAAGAATACCTGTGGCCGTCGACCTTGGAGACTCGAAAGCATCCTGTCCTGTCGAACCTTATATGCCTGTCTCCCTTGCTTGCTTCGGAGACGAACAAGCGGTGGCGACTGAACCTTGGACGGGCTCAATATGCTAGTAGCCACGGGTAGCAGTGAGATGTGAGAGAACAGACGGCTGTTTATTTCACATTGCTTGATTGTGTTTTCTGCAAAAAACCCTCTTGACTTGTTGAAGCAACTGTAGTCGCGCGACCTGTATGGCGATTGTGTGGTAGCTCAGCCTCGGCTCAGCCTCGGCTTGTTGCTTGTGATGTCATATTTGCCGTTTTTGATGTTTGACACGTTTTTCTACTGGAAGTAATTTGATTTGAGGGGAAATAAAGTTTATATATGCTTAATAGCTAGAAGTAGTATTTTTCAAAGGAAAATATACAAAGCTCAAGATAATCAATTAATGGTGCAATTTCTCTACATTATTATATTTACTTTATCGTACATATTAATTAAACCACCATCAAACTCTACTATCCTCCCTATTACTTCAGTAAAATAGCTCGATGTTTTAGACTAATTGCTCCATAAGCATATATACAATATAAATTAATAGAATACCCTCTCTTGTCATGCCGATATCATTTTTGGAACTTATCGTAACTGTAACTTAATTTTCGTTGTTGGTTTGGTGTAGCTAGGTTCCTTTGCAGGTAGCTCCAATTTGGAATAGCGCCGAATGGTGGGGTGGGGTTTCCGCCTACCGTAGAATCTCGCGTATTTCCAGCTAAGAGTATATCTCGTTGACGAAAACTTCTTCCTTCCTCTCTCTTCAACTTATTCTTTACATCAAGAATTTTTCTACCTTCTTTCGTAGCACAGTCTACCAAGAACGGTCAGTTACTTCAAGGTGGTTTAAGACAGCCTCGTCCCACGGATTTAAAGCATTGAATCAGGTGGCCCATCAGTGCTGGACGTTGCTCCCAGGCACTTCATCTCACAGATGAGACAATCATAAGCTAGGAAGATGGTTGGTTCTTCAGCGAGAACCTGCCATCGCATGCTAACCGGTGCAGGCCTTCAGAGGAGCTAAAGCGGCGTCTACAGCTGGCTTCGAGTCACGCATGGAAGATGTCAAACCGTCCAAAAGGTATGTCAAGATCAATCTCTACAGTTCACAGCACCTTATTCCGTGGGCATCATATGATGAGTTTCAATCAACTGGGAATCTCTCCGAGAAATTTCGAATGTGGAAAACTTATAAGTTGTTTCTGAAATCCGCCCTCAACTACACAACTTTGAACGAGGAACACTTGTCAATGGAAGTCATAATAAACTAATGTTGGTGACAATAGTGATCTCAATGTTTTGATACTTGATTATCTTACTGCGGAAGGCTACCCAACTGCTGCTGAGAGGTTCTCCAAGGAGGCTAATCTGAACCCTGCGAAACAACAAGATTCAGTGCTTCTTCGGAACAGAATACAGCATGACATCCATCTTGGCAGCATACAGAATGCCATTGAAGCAATCAATGAGCTCAACCCTCAGGTTAGTCACAACACCTGTTTCATACTTCCTCCTTTGCGATGATTATTGTTTCATGCACCACGCATATAGCCTTCGGGTCGTTGATGAGAAAAACAAACCATACTTCAGTCCTCAGTATGAGCAAAACCAAAACCTCCATTTTATTACATTACACTGGATCAGGAACTGTTCTAACATTGTATTCAGATTCTTGACTCGGATACTTCACTCCACTTTGCCTTGCTTCGTCTGCAACTCATTGAGCTTATACGCGAGAGTTCCCTGACGCCAGGTGGAAGCATTGGTCCTGCCCTGACCTTTGCTACCACCCAGCTTGCGCCTAAGGCACCGAGTGATCCAGCCTTCCTCGAAGACCTCGAGAGGACGATGGCACTCTTGATCTTCCCTCCGGATCAACTTGAGCCTCAGCTCGCAGAATTGCTACACCCTGATCTTCGAAAGAAGGTCGCTGACAGAGTTAACGAAGCCATCCTGGCTAGCCAAGGCCAAAGACGTAATGCCGCGATACGAAACCTCGTAAAGCTGCGCTCATGGGCCGAAGGCGCATCCAAAGATGCAAAGATAACCTTGCCAGAGCCGCTTGATCTTGCTCTTGACGGAGGCGTTCCTGGTGCGGACAGAGCCGTGCGATAATACATCTGAGCCCGTGACGTGTAATACAGTTTCTACTAATGATCTGATGAATGAGGCGTTCCGGTGGTGCAATGGCCACGATTGGAAACTACATGGGTAGTATAGTGGTGTAAGGCGTTTTAGGATTGACTACAATGAGAACAATGCAATTTATTACAATTGAACCTCGAAGTGTTTGAATCGTGAGTGTTGTGTGCTTCTGACTGTAGCAAAATTTGATTCCCTTCATATCTATATAACGCCCATGACGGTACAGTGCAGCTTCTACACAACGGGATCAAATGTACCATAACATACCTATACAACGGCTCAGCTTGTCAAAATTCAAGAAATTCATTTTGTGCGCACAACGAACCCCTGGTATAACGATCGATAACGATCAAGATCACTTCGATTTCCCGGACGATTGTTCCACCGAGACACACTGACCCCGACGTCATTGGTATGGTTGTTAGCGTCCCTGTCAAGGTCAACAACAGGTACCAGAACCGGCCAATCCGGTCCCAAAACGCAGCCCAGTCAAATATTGCATTCGTTGTCAAACTTCACCAGCTCGTCAATAACGCCTAGGTTTCCAGATATCTGGAATTGATGTCCAGCACGCAATAGATCTGCTTTTATTCTTATGTTTTGCGCTCGTTGCTGGTCAAAGACCCTAGGACCATGCTCCGATCACCTCGCATTGCGCCCTTCGTCTCTTCAAACAATGCTGCGATATTAAGGGCGAGAGCTCTCCAACAGCTGCCCTCAGCTAGAGGGCGCACGATCCAATATGCATCCCAAGTCTCGAGGGGTCCGCATACATTGCGAAAGCGACCGCAAGTTGTTGGCGCGCTGGGAAACTCCAATTGGCGACACCTCTCCCACACACCAATTCGATTGTCGCCAGGCAAGCAAGTCCTGAAAACCAGGTCGAGAACCCTCAATTTTGTGTACAGAGCCGCTGCATGGCTTGGTATTTCAGTGACGGTTGCGTCGGCTGGCATCATCGGCTTCTTTCTATACGATGCGTCGACTTATCGGGAAGACCTCTCGCAGAGCGACATTCAGATCTCCGACCTAGCCCTGAACCCCAAACTTGGGGGCCCGAAGAACTTGCCTATTGCAGAGGTTTTGATGGACGATGAAGACGATGCTGATATGGAGCGCCAGCAGAACAAACCGAGACTGGTCGTCCTGGGGGGCGGGTGGGGAAGCGTGGCTTTGATCAAAGGATTGAATGTGGAGGACTACCATGTTACTTTGATCTCGCCGACAAACTATTTCCTGTTTACGCCTATGCTGCCGTCTGCGACTGTTGGCACGCTGGAACTGCGCTCTCTCGCCGAGCCTATACGGAGAATCGTCTCCAACATGAAGGGCCACTTCATTAAGGCTCGAGCCGAAGGTGTCGAGTTTTCGGAGAAGTTGGTTGAGGTGTCACAGATTGGCCCCGATGGGAAAAGGAGCCACTTCTACCTACCATACGACAAGCTTGTCATTGGCGTGGGATCAACGACAAATCCCTATGGCGTAAAGGGCCTTGATAACTGCAACTTTTTGAAGGACCTCGACGATGCTCGGAAAATTAAACACAAGATTCTGAATAACCTCGAAGCTGCCAGTCTACCTACTACATCCGAAGAAGAGCGAAAGCGTCTTCTTTCCTTCGTTGTTTGTGGTGGTGGTCCAACAGGTGTCGAATTTGCTGCAGAGTTGTTCGATCTGCTCAATGAAGACCTGACACAATACTTTCCCCGACTTATTCGCAATGAAGTATCGGTACATCTTATCCAGTCTCGTGGCCACATCCTGAACACTTACGACGAAGCCGTGTCGAAGTACGCCGAAGACCGCTTCTCTCGCGACCAAGTTCAAGTCCTCACCAATTCTCGTGTGAAAGAAGTCAGGCCTGACAAGATCCTCTTCACACAAAAGGGTGAACAGGGAGAGACTATAACTAAGGAACTCCCCATGGGCTTCTGTTTATGGTCTACAGGCGTATCACAGACCGACTTCTCCAAAAATGTCGCCGAAGCCCTCGGTGACAATCAAACCAACAAACATGCCTTGGAAACCGACTCGCACCTCCGACTCATTGGCGCACCATTGGGAGATGTCTACGCCATTGGCGACTGCTCTACTGTTCAAAACAACGTCGCGGATAACCTCGTCTCCTTCCTCAACAACCTAGCATATGAGAAAGGAAGAGACCCCAAAACTATGCAGATCGAATTCAGCGACTGGATTCAGGTCGGTCGGCGGATCCGACGCCAATTCCCACAAGCCACAGAACATCTAAAGCGCCTAGACAAGCTCTTTGAGGCCTACGACAAGGACCAGTCTGGAACTCTCGATTTCGGCGAAATGCGCGAACTGTTGATGCAGATTGATAAAACGCTCACCTCACTGCCAGCCACCGCCCAACGCGCCCACCAGCAGGGCCAGTACCTAGCTCATAAGTTCAACAAGCTGGCGCATGCTGCGCCAGGTTTGACAATGAATGAGGTGCGCGATGGCGATTTGGACGATGCCGTGTATAAATCCTTCAAGTACCATCACCTGGGCAGCTTGGCGTATCTTGGAAACAGTGCAGTGTTTGATCTTGGTGGAGGCTGGCATGCGCTGGGAGGCTTGTGGGCAGTCTACGCGTGGAGGAGTGTTTACTTTGCGCAGAGCGTTAGTGTGAGGACGAGGTTGCTGTTGGCTATGGATTGGGCGAAACGAGCGCTTTTTGGCCGAGGTATGTTTGTGCGTTCCAATGAGTCGATTGTTGCTAACAATGCTGCAGATATGATGACGTTTTGATTTGGGGATGGAGACCTATTAGAGTAGTTTCTTTAGAAGGGATGGGTGTGTCTACGGTTTTACATGGCTGTGAGATTCTCTCATGGGACTGCTGGGCAGAACGCAGCACAGGAATATGTGCTGTGCCGAAAGGAGAAAGAGGAACAACCATTGGTATGAATTACAAGTACATATTTAGATTTTAGCCTAAACAGCAGAGATAGATAAATATTGAGAACAAAGACGCTGTTATAAAGTGCCACTGTTATGGTCTCAGGATGCCAGAGTAGCGGCGTTTGATGTGTTGTGGTTGGGCCGGAACATATCCATTAATGTATGTCAATATGCACGCGAAAGACAAATAATTCTAGTCTCTACGCTCTTCCCTTGTTTGCTACAGAATGCGGCAGGGTGCCGTCGCGTAAGATGGTCATGTTCACCTTTGTTAATAATTATATTTGTCTTCAATTTCTTTTCACAAGTCTCTATTCCGTAGGCTCCTGCATATACTCCAGAGCGCTTAGGCCGTTGGTCTCGTTCAGAGATCCATGTCCCCTTTTCTGGAAACGGCTCGGCCTTCCTAGATATTTTTAGGGTTAGAGAATAATTCATGTTACACGGTCTTTATCCCTTATTTATTTATATAGATACAGAATCTTGCAAGTACATCCGATGCACGTTGCCCACTCACTCCTGACTTCCTGAGCAATCAAATCCGTTCAAATGGTTAACAGATATCAAAGACGCAACAGCCGGCCCCAAGCCGGCCCCAACTTCATGAACAACAATGGCCCACGCCATCGTCCGCGCGCACCCCCCTACCAACAACCCCCCATGCCAACCCACGGCGGCACCTTCATCCCCAGCCCACCCTTCTCCCCAGCCCACTATTTCCAGGGCCTCAATTCCATCTTCGCCGAGCGCGCGTACCTCCTCTCATCCTTGCAGCGGGAAGACCTCCGAGCGACTGCCATCCTTACGGCAATCGCGGATATCAATGCACGTATGGCTTTGGAGCCACAGACGCGGGGTCGAGAGATGAAATTTCTCAGGAGGGATTTGGCGACGAAGAGGCATACGGCGGATATGAGTGCGAGCCAGGAAAAGTTGATTCTGCAGCGGCTTGGGGAGGTGACGTTTATGATTCAGCAGAGGGAAAGGTGGTGGAGAGTGGAGAGGGGGAGGGAGAGGGGGTGTGGAGTTGAGGCAGTTGCGAGGATGGAGGTTGGGACAGGTGGAGATGTTTTGGGTGGCTGGAATGGACCATGGGTACCTGATGAGAGAGCTTGGAATGGCCAGCAGGTTCCGTGCGAGGGTCAGCCACAAGGGTACTATGCTGCTCAGGGATGGGGACAGCAATTGCCAGCGCAAGGCTATGTGACGGTTACTCCGCCGGCATCTACGGAGGGTTGTGGACCCACAGGCCACAATGACTGGCAGGCTCAGGTCCCCATCGACAGCTGCAGCGACTGGGATATGTCTCGAGTTTCTGGGGGTGATGTGGTGGAGCAGAGGTCACCACAGGGGGCAAGATCTGATTCAATGGTTGAGCTCGCAGCGGGACGCAGGAGAGCCCAGAGTAGGATGAGTATGCCGGATTTGGGCTCCAGGTCATGGGGAGGTGAATATCCTCTCTACCTGGGTTACTGGCCTTCCGGGTCTTCGCTGGAATATGCTGATGGATCGGATAATTAGCACGGATATGCTCGCAATAGATGGTGGGAGCGCTTTTGTACTGTATTGCATATTTGTTATCTTGGGTATATTTACAATTGTGGCAGCACATATTCATCCGCTCCAATTAACTCTCGTTTCTACGTCACTGGAATTCGCCAAATTCTCCATCATCGAATCCAAGATCCTCAATTGAGCCAGGTGCAGGCGGAGTTTGCGTCTGGCTTAGCCTTTTCTGCGCCTTCACATCCTGGGCACTTGGAGGAGGGGGTAGGAAACCCCCTTGCGTATACGGGGGTGGTGGCAATGAAAATCCTCCACCGCCAGCTGCTTCGTTACTGCCGCTGCCCAATGACGCTCCCAGAGATCTCCTGCCCTTGCCTGTCTTTCCACCAAGGTTCACAGTTATGGTCTGTCCTTCCTTCAGGCTGAAGTCGCGTTCCACTTTGCTAGCATCGCTCTCTTTCTTCACGGGTCTGCGTGGGTCTCCAGCCACAACATCGAGGCCAAGTGTCTTGCGGATCTCCTGCAGCGCGACACTGAAGTCAAAAGCATCCGATCTCTCCTCAAACCCGATGCCCAACCCCGCCTTCCTCCCACTGGGGTCCTGCACCCTGACAGCGAAGAACCGGCTTGAGTCCGCCACCTGCTCCACCACAGCTGGTGTCGTGTATGGCGCCGCAGCAAACAGCTCGCCGGTCTTCGGGTCCTCGAGCAGGATGTCGGCCTTTAGCTTCTCGCCGCCTTGGGGGGTAGGTATCGCCGTTTCGAGGATTCGGAGGCGGGCGGTGAAGATCTGGCGCGACACTGGCGAGGTCCATGACGCGGCAATGTGGCCCTTGCTGGATGCTGGGGGAGGGGGGTTGTAAACGTGGACGGTGGGTGAGAGGAAGAGGATGCGCTGTATGGAGTCGGGAGGGAGGCGGGTGGAGGTGGTGGGGTCGATGAGATCCATTGCTTTCGTGAGGCTAGAATGGCTCTTTGCAGGGGCTTTTTTTTTACAGTTCGAGCTGTTTGTTTGCTGGCATAGCGATTTCGAGGGAGTAGTTAACTTTAGTTTCTCTGCACGAATGGCGCGGTCTTCCCCTGCGAGTATGCTGTAATAGGTGACATGTTTGAGATAGCACATGGCGGGGTTAGGTAGGCGGCCGTTAGCACCAAAGCTTAATCACACGTTGAACTACAAAACGGGAGGGGATCGCCACATATTGTCACCTCAAACTCACTGGCTACCCAGTTCACACTTGGGATGTGAATCGCCCCAAGTAGTTCTTGGTATCAGGAATTGGCTTTTATGGACCTGCTAATGGAGAATGGATATATATCCTCCAACATGTCCCCTTATAATAGGGCTTTCCATATTCTTCATTTTCATTGGATTTGAACTATAATTTATGAATTTAATATTTGAAAATCATTGCAGCTTCACTACTGCTATGGAACCCCTTCTCGTTGAATTCTATTGCATTTCATCGTTGCCGAGAGTATTTTTCCGTTTTCTATCCTTAGACTTGTCAACCAAGTCAACCTTTGTGTCTCTCAGTTTATTTCTAATTACTAGCTCTCATTGAATTTTCCTTTGAGGTAGGTCTTCTTATACTGCTTACCTGCTTCCTAGCTATTATCCGATTCCCCATTGATAATAAGATCTGGGCCTTTACCTCCATCACTTCCTCCTCTCAACTCTGAGTATCTTATAGCCACAGTCACCCTCCGCGCAGGCAGCTTTTACCGTTACTCTTGTTCCGTTGCAGCCGCTTGGAACCCGACATTGAAGGGTGCCTCTTTCAACGCTGTCTTTTTGGTCCTTCGAGCTTTTCCATCGCTAAAATACTAACCGACTTCAGGTGTCTGACTGGTCATTGAAAACACCCACCAAGCCCTTCAAACCTTCTCAGTTCATCATTCCAATCTTACCATCTACAATATAGAACTCATCTTACTGATCTACACCTACCTCAAACAGCTCTCAAGGTGGGGCCAACCTGTATTTCGAAGGTCATCCGCTTCATACAGTACTTGAAACCTCACCTCACACTTGCAACCTCGTCTTACCGCTCACGAAGGACCAATATCGATCACTGCGTTTGACAACGCCTGCGCCTGCGCCATTATACTTGCTTTCAACCCACTTTCTGTCCTTGTGAGACAGTCTACCACGAGCCATATGACAAGGTGAGTTCAAACGGCTACCATCTCTTCGATATTGGAAGGAAGGATAGCCTCAAAATAGTCCTTAACTGGCCAATTTTGGCCATTTACACATATATATCAGCTGCATTCCTCGGTTCTCTATATTTCCAGAGCTACTACTACCACTTCAGGGTTCCTTCTCCTGGGCTGTCTTTGTTTCATTCACCAACAATCTCACCCAAGTTTCTATAATGTTTCCTTGATACATTTTATTGAACCACTTTGCAGCAGAAAACCCTGTGCTGTATTTACTTTTTCTGACCATTATGATAGATCCAATGTGCGGCTCATCAGTAAGCCTAACCCCGCGCCCATAAGCTTCGTCCCCAAAGCACCCGGCTTGTCAACAAGATAAGACAGGCACCTGAATAAACACAGTCTTTGTTTCAGCCTTGACTCGATCACGCCACGATGGATCCATCTGGAACAGGACATCATACTCCACCGACCACCCAACCAAGCCAAGGTCTAGCAAGTGGTAAAAATATCCAAGATGCAAGGGCAAGAGAGAGTCTATTCGTAACCCCAGATCCTGATGATGAAATCGGCGTGCAGGATCATACTGAAATGCCTATCAACCACCCTCAAGGTCCCGGTCCGTATTCCAACGGCCATGATCGAGCCCAGCGCATCCGTTTGGCACAGGAGGCCATGAAACGGGAGATTTTACTTAAGAGAAAGTCAGGCTCAGCATCCATATTCAATGAAAGCGGCAGGGCAAAGGTCCAAAGATCTAACCCTAACACCGAATTTTTTCATGGGGATATTCCATCTGTGGAAAGTGCAGATCACATCCACAATGAGGAAGACCATTCCTGGATGGATGCGGATAATGATCAAAGTAGCACAGACGAACGAGAGGTCTTATTGAGAAACATGGGCGCTCTGGAGACGGCCAGGGAGAACAACAATGGAGAATTGACCCATAGCCAACAGCTGGAATACCTTCAAGCCAGCCAGCGCCTCCGCACTGCATCCCGGCGGCTCAAAAAAGGCAAATCATTCCCTGGACAAAACAAAAGGGCAAATGATATGCATATCGATTTCATCAGCGACAATGACGACGCCAAGATACACTCTGAGATTGTGGAAGGGCTCCCAAATTACACTTCTCGAAGCGAACTACCGGCGGCGGCGGCTGTGGGCCAAAAGAAAGATCCGCGCAAAAGAGCCATTAATAAAACAGCGCGAGATGTGCACAACTCAAAGCAAGCTACGAGAGCAGAGGCTGTCGGAAATAGAGGCCGTGCAACAACTAAAGGCAAAGTCAAAAGCAAGAAGCAACCAGGCGCAGCTCCAACGGGGGTACCCAAAACCACATATAAGAGCAGGATGAGAAATAAGTGGCCGGAAGTTGATGATACAGTACAGAAGCTGCTGGCAAACCTGATTCAAAGCGATACTATCAAGGAGCGCATGGAGCAAGGCGACGTTGAGGATGGTCCTGATATCGTCACAGCCAATAAGGCCAGCCAGTTGAAAGAGCTCCTCAGCAGCATCCCCCGGGATTATGATGCCAACAGAGCAAAAAATGAAAGAAATGCGCTGAATGAAGCATCAAAGTCATTTGGCCATGGAAAAGTTAAAGCGAATAATGGGAAATGGCTTTTGGTCGGTATGAAGACGCCACTGTACCATCATCAGTTGCTGGCAGCAGATTGGATGGTTAGACGTGAGCTTTCCGTAGACCGGCCTCATGGGGGTCTATTGGCGGATGCAATGGGTCTTGGGAAGACCGTATCAACTTTGGCTACGATGGTAGGAAACCCGCCAGCACAGGAGGACATCGCACAGAGGAGAAAAGCTACGCTCATAGTAGTCCCGGCAAGCTTACTTTCACAGTGGGAAGCCGAAATTAAAGTGCACGTCGACGAGAAGATTTTCCAGAAGGTCATACCTTACAAAGCTTCTTCTAGAATATCCACCAATATTCTCTCAGACTGCGATATCGTACTGACGAGCTTTACAGAAGTTTTGAACAGTTGGCCATTTCCGAACTCTGTGGAAGATAAGGCTGAGGCACAGCAACTAGGAGTTGATGAATGGGCCGACGGTCACCATGAACTTAAAGGCGACCTGCAGCGAGTTAAATGGTACCGGATTGTTCTCGATGAAGCTCAGGTGATCAAAAATTATAGGTCGCGAACTTCAATAGCTTGCCACAAGCTGGACTCAACTTACCGGTGGGCTCTTTCCGGGACCCCCGTCTTAAACAGCCTCAACGAACTATATCCATATTTCCGATTTCTTCGTATGAACTGGGCAAGCAGTTTCCCCATTTTCAAGAAAAACTTTGGCGATCCTGATGCCAATGATTCAACTAAGAGACTGAATGTCATGCTCAGCGTAATTATGATGTGAGTAGAAGGTGATACCGCGGCATACATACATAGGCTAACTAATATTAGGAGGAGAACAATTGGATCCAAAATACTTGGGCGTCCTTTGGTTCAGCTGCCGCCTATTCACCCTTCTCTAAAGACTGTGACTCTCAGCGGAGAGGAGAGAGCAATCTATCGAACATTAGAAGATCGTTTCCGTGGAATGATGAACTGTCATTTTAAAGCAGGGACGGCCGAAAAGAACTATGGATTGTACTTGACACAGCTTTTGAGGCTCAGACAAGCCGCATCTCATCCTTTTCTTCTCGAGAGGTGCATTAAAGACCTATTCAATGCTGAAGATCTACTTGCACTTAAGCGCAGGCTAAAGCGCCTCAAGAAAGACAAACGCCCAATTTATGAGCAAATCGAACAGTGGTTTTCAAAGCGTCCAACAAACGAACCGAATCAAAGCGGCGACTGTGTCGCATTCGGGCGTTCTGACTTCGGGAAGAAATTCGAGTTTGAAGGATTTCTCACTGAGGCCGATCACGAAAAGATATACTCCCGCATCGTTTGCATTCTTTGCTCAGACCTTCCTCAGGACCCTGTTAAGACAGATTGCGGCCATATATTCTGCAGGGGTTGCCTTGAGGGTAATATACACGCACAGGCGGCTACGTTGGAGTTTGATTATACGGCGTGCCCAAAGTGCGAGAAGATATTTGAGCATTATGAGCCGTGGAGGAACCCTGACTCAAAAGGAAGTGATGACGGCGCTGGGTCTGAACATTCACGTTCTTCATCAAGCCAACCCACGAAGCAAAATTCCAGGAGAAGAGACGCAAACTATAAGCCGCACATCAAGGATTCAGAGTGGCTAAAAATGTGCATCGAAAACCCTAAGCTGCTTCTACCTAGCTCTAAAACCATTGCCCTCAAGGCTCAAATTCTACGTTGGGTACATGAGGCACCAGATGATAAAATTTTGAGTAAGAATATTTCCCAGTCTTTTTGCCTTCCCACGCTACTTTCCACGCTGACTGTCTGAAAATAGTATTTACGCAATTCAGAATGATGACAAGGATTGTGGGATTGCTCTGCGAGAAGGAACGTTGGGGCCACGTATATTTCACCGTAGGTCTTTCCAACAACTTTCCACGGAGTTCTGTGCTTATCCTATACATTTATTTGCCAACACGCGTATCCGCAAGCGAGCATGGCTAACATACGATACAGGGTGATATGAACATGAAACAACGCACTCATGCAGTTGAGCAATTCCACACTGATAAGAAGATAAAAATCATGATCGCTGTTTTGAAATGCGGCGGGGTGGGACTGAATCTGAAATGCGCCAATCGCTGCATAACCATTGACCCCTGGTGGAATCGTAAGCTTTCGTCCTTTCCTGTTAGCTTCTTATATTAACTAACACCACTCATAGACTCCGTGGAACAGCAGGCGTTTGGTCGTATCTTCCGGATCGGACAAATGAAAGAGACTCATGTTACCCGGTTTGTTGTGAAGAATACAGTGGATATGCGAATCCTGGACATGCAGAAGGATAAGATGGCGGAAATTGATGGGGCCATGATGGAGGCGGGCAAGCCCCTTGCTCCACTGAGCATTGAAGAAATGGCAAGTCTATTTGGTCACCTGGTGAAAGGTGATGACGGAGTCACGCAGGTGGAGGCAGATTACGACACCGAGGTGGAAAGTGAAGGAGACTATGAGGACGAGGACCAGGTTATTGAGGAGGAAAGCGCTGAGTAGACGACGATTGGCCCAGGAGGGGGTTTTATGACATCGGTTATTGAGGAAAGTGCTTGGAAGACGAGTGGCCCAGGAGGGGGTTTCATCGCATCAATTATCGAGGAAAGTGCTGGGAAGGAGTTTCGTCACATCAATTATCGAGGAAAGTGCCTAGTGGGCGAGTAGCCCCGGGGGGGGGGGGGGGGGTCATTGCTTCGATTCATGATTACTCACTTACTCACACAGGTAGCACTATCAGAGGGGGACTTTGAATCAAACGGTAATTAGATCATCATAACTTTCTAAATTTGTGCTCATGTCTACGTGCTGCTGTCTACGTGAATATATCCTTAAACGAGATACATGTCGCCCTAGACAAGCCTTTACCAACATGTCTTCATGCTGCGGGCTTCTTGCTCTTCTTTGATTTGGACTTTTTATTCCCTGATGCCGTCTTCTCAGGCACATTTCCTGCATCGGTGCCAGACCCCTTTCCAACATCCTCTTGCTCAGCCACCTCCTTCTTCTTTAATGCTCTCTTAACCGCTTCTTCTCTCTCGACTCGCTCAATCAGCTTCTCACTCGCTTGCCAAAGCTTTTTCGCAGTCTCCTCATCTCTAACATCTTTCCTCGCTAAATCAACTTCTATGCACTCTTTGATTAACTTGCCTCCGTTGCCCCTTCCCAAGGTCACATCCATAGCTGCGTACAATAAACTCTGCGCTCCTTGCTCGGCACTCTTCAGGAAAAGCCAGGCTTGATGCCACAGGAATACATAGACAGCCAGTCCCCACAATGTCCCTCTGCTTAACCAGCGTCGCATCCCAGGGGTCCGTGAATATCCCGGGTCGACGAATACGACACGAGCATTCATGGGAAGGCCGTCTGGGCGTTTGTATGCATCCAGGTGCTTCTGGAATGCCTGGCCAAATACCATCAACGCTAATTTGCTTCGCGCATAGGCTTTCCCTGCGCTCCACTTTTTGGCGTCAAGGGCTTCATCTCCGTCTTCCAGTACCGGGGATGAGATATAACTCGAGCATGTTGTGAAGAGTATCCGCACGTCTCTGTCCGGTGGCTGCGCTCGTATCGCGGGGCTCAGGATGCTTAACAGATGGAAATTAGCCAAATAGTTGACCATCCATGTCTCTTCGATTCCTTCGCTCGTCAGAGCCATTGGCTTCCCTGGAGGTGTGAGGCTGGCGGCACAGAGGACGATCATGTCAAGTCGCCGAGGGGGCGCATTGTCAATCCATTTTGTGGCAAACTTTCGTATACTGTGGGTCGAAGAAAGGTCGACTTGTTCCGCGTATATTAACTCGTTATTTGTTTTCGTTCGGAGATCTTCGATGTAGTCGACTATGAAGGGGTCTGACGCAGGCTGGCGGGTGAGGAGAATGATTTGGGCACCTCGCTGGGCCAGACCGAGTGTCGTCTCAGCACCTATACCGGTTGTACCTCCCTGGGTTTAAATTAGCACGCGTGTTTGACTCTCTTGTGGATGGGCAGCCAAACCGTTACTATCACTACTTTCGAATGCAGCTGCCGTTCCGCAGTGTTTGTCGCTCCCCGGTAGTACAACTTGACCAGCACAATGGCTCCAATCAGTGCGGTGACCTTTAGAATATTCCAGTAGTCAATATCAAAAGATATGCCATTGAATATTGCCTCTGCAATAAGCGGGATAATCATCTTGTTTGCGGTCGAAGGGTAGGGTTAACGCGCTCAATAACAGGTTGGAGAGGCGGGCATGGGCGCCAATAGACGAGATCCTAGCTTGACCCTAAGAGCATGTGCACCTTCCAGTGACTCCGAGGTACTGATCTCGGAATCAGATATCAATGACCCTCAGCTGGCGTTCTTGTCGTGGTGGTGGGCGTAGGCGTAAATAAAAATCTCGGAACAGGCAAGGCCAACATGACGTTTGTAAACTATATTTAGGTACTTACGCTAGCGAAAACTGGGGTAATCTACAGTAGCGCCTCTTGGAGCACCTTCGTTGTTGCCGCACCATATCTCAACGTCACTTCCTCCTCTTACCATTCTGTCTACGGTTACACACAGTATGGCGTGATGTCTAACTCGGACGATGAATACACGATACCCCTTCAAGACCAACGCGCCTTTGGAGCTGGCCTGAAGCGCAAGCGCGTACAGTTTGTCCGCTCGAGCGAAACAACAACCGATATCAGCAGTTCCGCCACATCGTACGGTCACAAAGTTAGCAAGACGTATCTGGGTCTTGTTCTTCCACAGTCTCCCGATGGTGTGGAGGAGCAAAATTCGAAGACAGATGCAAATTTAACAGAAACCAAACCGCAAATATGCGAGACATGTTCCCTTCCCATTCCTCCTCTTCCTTCATCGACTCCCCACGCTGCTCTCCTCGCGCATCAGCTCAGTCTCCCGCACTCCCATCCACCCTCCTCTCTACCACCCAATAGGACCGGTGTACGCATGTTGCGTGAACAAGGCTGGGACCCTGATGCCAGGACAGGCCTTGGTGTGCATGGAGAAGGGATTCGGTATCCAATCAAGGCCAAAGAGAAAAATGACAAGCTGGGTATAGGCGCCACAATGCCGACACCGAGGCGCGATGTTCTCAAACTAAGCCAAGGTGTTGGTGCAGCAAAAACCAGCCAAGAGAAGGAGAATGAGAAGGGTAAGAAAAAGAAGGGCTGGGTGAAGAAGACAGCAGAAGAAGAAAAGCGGAGATCAGATAGGTTGCAACAATTGCTTTACGAAAGCGAAGAGGTATCCAAATACTTACGCTAAACATTATAGAATCCCTGTGGTACGAGGCGATTTAAAAGAGGGGTGAGAGGACGTCTTACGATGATCACGTAGCAACGATGTCGAATGTGAGGATTGTAAACTTGGTTTTATTGACTTGTCTAGTTAGTACTACCGCATCTAGCGTTTATGAGAGAGTCTCCTGACCCTCTGTCGGGATCGTGGATGCTCCCATGCCAATCATTCCAGTGAAATTGTGCCATTTCAAGCTGTTTGGGACCAATTCGACTGTTGGACAGAACCCCGATGCCACATTCACCGAAAAATCACACTATACAACATAGATCAATCCTTCGTTATGTTTATTGTCTATAACGGAGACCAAGCATCCAGGCTTTAAATTATTTCTATTGTATATATATTATGTTATTTGAGGTGATGCAGTATATCCTAGCGATATTGCCATGGCAAGCCCATTCACCAGCTCGCTATTCCGGTGGCTAAAATGTACTAGAATGTATGAACACTTTGCATTCAGTGTTCCCTGCCCCCCTTCTTCTTCTTCTTGTCCTTGTTCTTATCCTTCCTGCATGAGGGCTTGTGTGGCTCCTTTTCGCAGTCATCGTGATGTTCCTCGTGATGCTTCCTGCGGCAGTCTGAATCATTCTCATGACACTCATCATGCTCTGGCCTGTGTTTGAACCAAGGGCATTCAGGGCTGCCCCTGAACTCCTCTGGGCAATCCTCATCGCCGTGGTGGCCGCCACGGTGGTCGCCATGACGGTGGTCGCCACGGTGGTCATCGTGGCGATCATCATGGTGACCATCGTGGTGCCTGCACTTTGGGTCCCTGGAATCTTTGTGGCAGTCATCGTGCTTGTGCTCCTCGTGCCTGCACCTTGGGTCCTTAGAATCCCTGTGACAGTCATGCTTGTGCTCCTCGTGCCTGCACCTTGGGTCCTTGGAATCCCTGTGACAGTCATGCTTGTGCTCCTCGTGCCTGCACCTTGGGTCCTTGTCATCCTTATGGCAGTCATGCTTGTGATCGTCATGCTTGTGGCCGTGGTGCTTGTGATCGTCATGCTTGTGGTCGTGATGCTCGTCCTCGTCGCGGCACTCGGGATGCTTGGGCTCCTTCTCACACTTCTCCTTCTTTCCGTGCTTTCCGTGCTTTCCGTGCTTTCCGTGCTTTCCCTTCTTGCCCTTCTTCTTTCCGTGCTTTCCCTTCTTCTTCTTGTGCTTGTGGTCCTTCTTGCGGCGCTTGCAGTCGTCCTTATCTTTTTCCTCTCTGCAGTCGTCGTCGTCATCGTGGTGGCCTGGATAAGCGTCAGCGCTGGTTAAATCCAACGATGCATCATCAAAGAAAAGCCATCGTCATTCGCCTGTTCCAAGGCAGAGAATACTCACCACCGCCGCGGGGCTCGATCACATTCGCCTCCTCATTGTTTTCTTTCACAGATACCTGACGGAAGGCCTGGATGGGAACACATCTGGCCACATTCTCGGCACCTCCCTCGGCTGAGATGAGTCCGTTCTCGCAGACAGCCGCCGTTGGAGCGGCCGACACGAGGAGACCGCAGACGGCAGTAACCGCGACAGCCAAGTTAATGGACTTCATCTTGGAGAAGTTCGATTGGAAAGAAAGTATGTATGTAGGTAGGTAGGTAGGTAGTGACACGATATCCAACGAGTGTATGTTTAAGGAAGAAACCGGTGAAAAGGAAAAGGGGAATCACCCCCTTATATAGGGGAAACAGCTCATATCCTTAGAGTATATGGCTAGTTGATAGTTCTTTACGTAGACAGTTGATAATTCTGGCTACGCAATCATGGGCAGTTCTAAACTTGTAACTTAAGCCGAGTATAACAGTATAATGTGTACATTTCTTAAACCTGGGCACTGCGAAACATGCCTTGCTCGGCACGTAGATCGCCTGAGCTGTCAAACAACTGTAAAGGTATAAATTTTAGCCTATATATTTATATGATGGCTGAAGTGTAAATCGACGCATTGTTTCAATTTCGCACCCCAATGACACATCCAACTTACGCACCCTATGTTGCCAAGCTGTATGAATTCAATAGCCCCATACTAGTCAACGGGCCTTCCCCAAAACCGAATAGTCGGACCTGCCAAATTGTAAGGAGCGTGTTATGTTGCAGGTTGACATTTCCATTTTCGGTTGAGGTGTTGCCATGCTATTGCCTAGTGCCGGGTGGCACGAACCTTAATCGGGGACCATGGCATGCCGAATTCATTGTCATCCCATCCAAAGTCGATAAAACAGCAGACCAAAAATTTGTAGAGTGTTATTCGAAGGTGCTCCACAAGTTTCTCAGCAGCGGAAGTAACGCTTTTCGATCCAACGCGGCTCGTAGTCAGCAACGATTTCGCAGACAACCACTTTCACACGGGGAAATACTTTCGTGAGACGATTCAGTCCCATCTTCCCTGCAAAGTAAGTAACGAAAACAATCCGATCTTCTGCCACTCCGTGGTCAAGTAAAACCTGTACCGACATCAGAGCAGCGCCGCCGCTTGACATCTGTGGATCCAGGAGTAGTACACTATCCTGGGTCTGGATACCGACCGGAAGCTTTTGATAGTGTAACTCTGGCTCGCCAGTTCTAATGTTTGATTGGATGAGAATGCGGCCAGTTTTGCAGTCTGGTATCACTCTCTTCAACCCGGTCTCGAAAGCAGCACCGGCGCGTAGGATAACCACGGCACTGGGTTCGCCGTTCCGTTGATATCCATTGTAAACATGTTTCGTGGGCGTCTCTATCTTCTTTACCCGGAAATTAGTGTTGTTTAGTGCGCTGTTTAGGTTAGCGTGATGCTGTATTTGCCTGACAGAAGTATCTTACTGTTCAATCAACAGAGTGGCAATGCGGTCAAAGTAGAAAATGAAGTCCTCGGCTGATGTATCCACATCTTGGATGATCGTGCTGATTCCTTTCAGCTGAGAGGTCTGTTCCAAGACTGCAACACTGCTTGCTAGCGGTTCATTCTCGCAGTCAGACCCGAGCTTTTTCAGCTCTGCCCTGTGTGCCTTGGACTTCTCGATCAGTTTCCTTTCGATATATTGCGTCACCATAGCTAACCCATGTCAGTATGTCATGATTTAAATCCGGCCCTGTTTAGGATGTCTGCTTGATATGAAAGAGTGGTTCTTTCCAACGGAGTTAGGAGCATAATCAGCTGTAATTAAGAACTTACTAATCGCAACAGTATTTTCGATTCCCCTCGGTACAATAATATCTGCTACCTTCCGTTGAGGCTCGACATATCTCTCGAAGTTTGGCTTCACAAAGGCAAACCATTGCTTAATGCAGCCCTCGGCATCTCTTCCTCGTTCTGCAATATCTCGTAGCACTAATTCACGTTCTCAGTCAGTGAAAACAAAACGACAAATGGACCTGTTCTTTGCCCTCACATCTTCTAGATAAGCAGGTATCGGCGTCCGCTTCACAAAATATCTACAGTATTAGCGTAAAACTATCCCCGTCCGACATTAAAGTAACAAACCTTCATATCGAGTAACTCAAGAACACGGGGATCGTGTAATGCCAGGATACCCTCGAGAACCAATACATGAGGGCTATACAGTGATGTCGTTTTTAATTCCCGCTGATGGTTATGAAATGAGTATATTGGGACTTCTGCCCGCCGTCTGAAAGAATGGTTGTCAGCAAGCACCTCAACAGGACCTTGATAAGACGTACCCATGCTTCAGGTCCTGTAGCAGCTCAACCAGAAGATCAAAGTCGATAGCCTCCGGAGCATCTAAATCTAGCTCGTTTCTATGCGCCTTTGCATGGTCCTCTTTATTCAGGGGCTTGTAAAAGGAATCGAGGCCAACGATAGCGACCCATGGCAGATTCAGTGCGGAGAGGATTGCTCGTGAGAGGCTGGATTTTCCAGAGCCGGAACTGCCTGCAATACCAATAATGGTAACATTGTTCCACGGGGGAGAGTAATGTGGCCTTGTGCTGAGTGAGTCCTGGGATGTCATTATATTTCTTGTATTTGATTGGATTATATTGCTGGAAGCACAGCGCTTCGCCGAAACGGAGTTCGTAGGCTGTAGTCACGTGACCATACAACAACTTTTAGCATTTAATTGAAGCTTCAAAAGAGCCGGAGATAGCGTGAGAGTAGTAATTATAGTAATTAGTATAATATAGTGTTAATAGTAAACTACTCTACCTTGTCGAAATAGACCGTCCACAGGCATGAGGGATACGGTAATTTGGCGGAGACTGGCAATTCCGACCAACTGTGCTAGACCGAACGGATTACAGCCTGTGATGGCCTCAGCACTATCGCAGGATTACCATACGACCGCTACTAGAAATGGGTATTCTTGTAAGGTTATCTATATATTATATATTATATATTTGTGTTTACCGCACCAGAACCCAATGGTCGCGTGCTCATCTGACGGTGCAAGTAGGGGTTCAATATTTCATTGCTTACCTAAGCATGGATAGTTCAGTACAATCTAATCTAATCAACCCCTTCACCATCCCCCGAAATCATCGTCGTCGCGGCCTTCAATAAACCTACATCCACGCCTAGCAAAATCTTATCCACTCCGACTTCACCGCCACCCTTCTGGGTTACCTGGTCGATCCTTTTCAACGAGTAAATCTTTTCCTTTTCGACTAGAGACTCATCCCCACGATATCCGAACGCTACCGCCACCATGGCTCCGTCATGGCTCGCCCTTCCTCGCCCTCGAGTAAGCCCTCTCCCCACGTTCCACCATGCCCGTTGCCTCCAGTCTAACAGCGCATAGTCCTTTCTCTTCATAACCTCCCTCCGCTTCGGCGCCGAAATGATCTCGCTCTCCCTCCTCTTCAACAAGCTCGCCGGCTTCTACGGGATCCTCGCCCTCGTCACTGGCTACCGGCTGTCCTTCCTCCAGTTCTCGATGTACCTCTACTCGCTCATCGCCCTGGTCATCCTCGTCACGCTCATGCCACATATCCGTAAATCGTCGCCCCTACAGTGTCTCGCCCTCGCCTACTTCTACCTCATCGACACGGTCCTGAACGGAGCATACACTGCAGTCTTCGCGGGCACCTGGTTCCTCACCCTTAGCGCCGCCGCCAAGGACGCAGAGATCGATGCGCCCGGCAGCGAAACCATGAACGACACCGCGGGCTTCACCAACTCCGACGCCTCCGGCATAACCGATGCCGCCGCTGTCGCTGGCGGCAGCCCCAGTCTCGCAAGCGGCGCTGCAATCAGCGAGTCCGTGCCCAGCATCCTCATCATCGTTTTCCTCAACGTCGTCCGCATCTACTTCGCGCTGGTTCTTTTCTCCTTCGCGCGACAAGTCCTGCGGCAATACCTCTCGGCGAAGTCTTCGCAGCGCCCACATCTCCACATGGATGGCGCGGACGACAAGTTGGAAGAGCCTTTTGCGGAGGGTACGCCGCTGGGTGCCGGATGGAAGGGAAAGCTCGGTCGTGCGATGACGGCTATTGGAACGAACTGGTGGGTTGGTGGCCGTGCGGAGGATGAGGAGTGGACGAGGAGTGCCAACAAAAAGTTTGTGAGCAATACTGTGCTGCCAGGGACATCGTTGAGAGAGCAGAGGGCTAGAAGCGGTACTGGCCCGCCACCGATGAGGATTCAGACACAGGGCCCCATGTAGGGTTGATGTCTAGAGATTGAAATGTGACTTGAATGGTTCACTGGGCGTTAGACTGGGGAGAGCGGGTGTGAAGATATGTACATAAAAGGTTGGGTCGTAGTTGGTGGGCGTTAAGGACTTTCACAGTCAGCAGCATAAGAGAACAATAATTTAATGGAAATTGAGCGAGAGCAACTTTAAAAGATTGCACATTATACTTGTTGCAGGCAGGAGTCCTCTTTGAAATTTAAGAAATCGGTCAGGTGGCACCACACTGCTGGCAAAAGATAACCAGTTCCATGCTGAGACATATGCGGAGTGTTGTCACTGAAATCACCAAAACCATTCAATAGATGAATTAATTATCAGAAATAAGTCGCTGCATTTTTAATTCCCGATATCATAAGTGTAAGTAAAAACGCCAAAGATGCTTCCCCTACCCATACATCTACCTCAAGACTAATGGAGCATAAAGTCCTTATGCGTCCACTTCTCAGTAGTCTTCCTCTTAGCCTGCTTCGCAAAGCTGATCCTCTTCCTCCCCTCCACCTTTCCTCTAACAAGCAAACTCCTGTACCTCTCCTTCAGGGCATTCCCCTCCGGCTTCAACAGCCTCAGACTCTCCGTCAGCTCATCCGGCAACACCAACTCCAACTCCTTCTCCGGCAATGGCAGCCTCCCCAACTTCCTCCGACGCAGCTCCAAATCCTCCCCTTCAGACTCATCATCCGCATTCTCCGCCTGGACGCTCAGAGCCAGCGCCCTCGCCTCCTCCGCCTCCTCCACCGACTTGGCAATCTTCTTGATATGCTGCGCCTGCTCGTTCCGCTTCTTATTATCCGCCAGCATCTTCTGCTTCCGCTCCTCCTCCTTGCGACGCATCATCTTGTTCCGCTGCTGCTGCGTCTTGCGCTCGGGTCGCTTGGCGCTGATCCGCGTGTCCTCGGCGCCGGACTCGAGCCCCTCCCATGCGGACTCCTCGTCCCACTCGGAGAGCTCCGCGCGAGCCTCAGCTGCTATGGCTTCGGCGGCGGACTTGGCGGATGCTTCGGCCTTGATGCGCTCCGCCTCGGTGGTTGCGAGGCGCTTCTTCTCGGCCTCGAGCTCCTTCTCGCCGGCGGTGATGAGGCGCTGCTCGTACTCGGTGTAGACGGGGTTGTAGGAGTAGCCGCCTGCTGGTTTCGAGACAGCTGGGACGGCCTTTCCGGAGGCAGCGAGGGAGATGGGTTTTTGTCTCAGGGTGGTTGGCGCAACCTTCTTCTGCGATTTGGGGAGGAAGGTGAATCGCTCGTCTACGACTAGGGCTTGCGCATCGGCGGCCTCGGACCATGGGTCGAAGGCGGGATCGGTGACCTCGACGACGGATTGGGTGCCTTTTCCTGCCATGATGTTGCGAAGGCGGGTGAGCTCCTTGTGAGAGACGTATGAGACTCGCTGGCGCTTGGAGTCGGCAATGCCGTTGGTGGTCTTGTCACCAGGGCGCTTCCTCATGGATACTGAAGGGACGGCAGAGCGTTGGGCAATGATCTCGTCGGCTTTGAGTGGCTTCGAGGCCTTGAGAAATTTCTTTGCGATTGAGGCGTCACCGTCTACATCGAGCATGAAAAGGTCGTCTGACTTCTTCTCGCTGATTATACCACTGGGAAGTATTAGTACAAGTGCACATATCCGTTATCGTTCAAAAGGTGCATACCCTTTAATAACTTCATCGCGAGCGGCCTCCAAGCCAGCATCAATCTCTGTAACATCGACATTCTTCCTCCACGCCTTCTTTCCCTTCCTCGACTTCTGGTTGTGTTGCTGCGGTGCTTCCGGAGCAGCGGCTGCTCTCTTGATGATTGGCATCTTTTCAAAATTGTTGGGTGAGATTTTCAAAAGTGGCTAATCCAACACTTCCCATATCCAAAACTTCCCACTTCGCGAGTATATTTTCGTAGAACCCCACAAAAAACGGACGTCAATCGGTCACTTGTTTTTCCGATAGCGGGGGACACTAGGCCCGATGGAGTATTTGCCTTGGCATACTGCGCCCATTGAATGGAACAGGACAGAAGCGGGAGTGGGAGTGATATACTCCTGACTTCATCGATATTGAGTTTCTTTGTCAATTACAACTTTCTGCACGCAAGCCTGACTGCTGTTGATTCACCTTGTACATATTTTTCTTATTCCCCCCCACCTCACGAACAGCGCAGCTCCTCGATCCAGACAGCAACAGAAACCGCCAGGATGGCGCAAGCTCCGGGTAGTTCATACAACAACCCGTTGAAGAAGTTCAAGTAGGTGGATTTACTCTTCTTGCACATCAATACAATGCTAACAGGTTGCTTTCAGGTTGGTGTTTCTTGGCGAGCAGAGTGGTATGCGGAGGTTACGTCCATAGGCGGCAACATTATGTTAACCAGATGGCACAGTTGGCAAGACCTCCTTAATAACACGGTTCATGTACGATTCGTTCGACAATATGTACCAAGCCACGATCGGTATCGACTTCTTATCAAAAGTACGGACCCGAAATTCCAGCTGAATGAAATGCCGATGTATTGACAAATGGCGGTAGACTATGTATCTCGAGGACCGAACTGTCCGTTTACAACTATGGGACACGGCTGGGCAGGAGCGCTTCCGCAGTTTGATTCCTTCGTACATCCGCGATTCAAGTGTTGCAGTGGTGGTCTACGATATCTCCAGTACGCATAACCCCGGTGGTGTTGACAGATAGGAAGGATAGGAAGGGCTGATACTAACCTCAATGCCAGATGCGAAGTCGTTCCAAAACACACGTAAATGGGTGGATGACGTCCGGGGCGAGCGAGGGAACGATGTCATCATTGTCCTGGTGGGAAACAAGACCGATTTGAATGATAAGCGGGAGGTGACAACGCAGCAAGGCGAGGAGGAGGCAAAGAAGAACAACTTGATGTTCATCGAGACGAGCGCAAAGGTCGGGCATAACGTCAAGAACCTGTTCAGGAGGATTGCCCAGGCCCTGCCGGGAATGGAGGGAGCAGACAGCGCTGCGGCAGCTGGAAACCAAAGTGAGTCCTCTGATGGCCCTCAAAGGAGGGGTGTTCAGGGATCAGTTTCTAACCCGCTTGTGCAGTGATCGACGTGAACATCAACAACGGACCCCAGTCGCAAGAGGGCTGTGCGTGCTAAACGCGGAGATGAAGATGGAGATGGAGAGGGGAGAGGGGATGGGGGAGAAGCGTGGACCTCGTCGATGTGGCTGTATTTGACATTAATGCATTATGTGGACGTGGGAGATCTTGAGCATAGCGGTTTTGGCGAGCCTTGTATGATAGTATGATAGCATTGAAGATACACCTGGCTTGAGCAAGTATAGTTTTTGTTTTTGTTAGTTTGTAGGAGTGGTATATACTGTATGAGAGTGTCGAGTGCGAGTGACTCAGGTGTTGTGTTTCGTAGGCCAAGTGGGAGCCAAGTGTATAGGCCAAGCGCAGGCCAAGTGATGAGTAAACCCTTTCTGCATATGTTTTCCGTATATGATTTTCTGTATATGAATTTCCGTATATGGATTTCTTATATTCGTACTCGTATTGTATGAATGTGACTGGCATACTGGCATACTGGCATACTGGCATACTGGTAAGCAGATGGTATCATCACAGCCATTTTGACTATTTTAACCATTTTGTAAGCATAGTCCCGTCCAGGCCTTTTTTGGCAGCACAAGTGAGTATAATTGAGTAGAGTACGACTTATAGTCCTCCGTAGTCGTCTGTAGTACTCCGTAATACTCCCTACAACAGTAATACAAAGGTTCTAGAACAGAGAGATGACACACATATATGGTACTTCCACGGAGTACTACTCCGCACCCCGTAGTTGTGGTATGCACGTGATAGAATACACGTGATTTATGACACGCCCATTGGCTCTTTGACGGGCATTGATGACAAAGACTCATTGCCAATTCCCGTCCTCCTACTCGACTATATCCCGTACACGTGACTACAGAAGAAGGAAAAAATGCTGTCAGTCATGGTCGAGCACGCAATCGATCAAATTGCCGTTCAGCCAATCACAGTCCTCCTATTCCTCCACCCTACCCTGGCAGCCCAGCTATTCCACCAATTCCCACCATTTCCACCCCAAAAATGCATCAGTACTTCCCCAGTACCGCTAATTTGTATGGCCCCCAATGTCCCTTTACACCCCCCACAATCCCTAATACCACCTCCGGTTATCGCGCCCATAGGTCCAGACAGGTAAGAGTGAATTGAATTGACTTGCTCCTAGCTGGGCTGTAGTCGGAGAACGCCAGGACGGCTCAAAATAAAAAATGTCTTTCCTCTTCAAAACCACTCCCTCCTCTCCTCTTTCCCAACGGAGGAAAGCCACTGATACCAAAGGCAATATGGCTGCTCCGCTGTCGTTACGCACGCCTGAAGAGGCCGGTATGTTTGCTGCCCTTCCGTCATTTCTCACTTCCAACGACGACGATGGCCGGCAGTTCGCTGTGCCCCGCCACCTTCTTGGGGCGGAGACCGCGCTGTCGCAGGATCGAGGGATTGTTATGAGATTGAGCTGACAGTTTTTGGGCAGTTGCGCGCATTGCATACCTCTCCAGTGACGTTATTGTCTCCGTCCAGCCATCGCAGGAGGTCCAGTCGGGCTTCTCGACGCACCTACAAACCTATGCCGACAACAAGGACCAGAGTGTTGTCGCCGCATCTGAGAGCCACATTCCAGAAGTGAGATTGCCCTGAAGAATATCCCTTGCATGAGAGGAGCATAGTCCTAACTTTTTGTGCAGATTCAAACCGTCAGACAGAATGCCGACCCTCTTCTCTCTGTTTTCGCCCCAATCCGCTCCGGAAAACTAACCTCCGTCACAACCACCTCCTCCATCCTCGTCTCCTCGGTACCATACCTCTACAAGCTTGCCAACTACCCAGTTGTCATCCATGTTGCCCTACAGCCCGCTCACCACCCCGACTACTCTTCAATCACCTCCATCAGAAATTCTGGCTTCACATTCCTCCAATCCGGATCGATCCAGGAGGCGCAAGATATCGCATTGACTGCCCACGCTCTGGCTATCAAGTCTGGCAAGGGTGTCATTCATTTCTTTGATGCTTCCGCTTCGGAGAATGATGACGCTGTCACTGCCGAGGATGCATCTGTTGTGGAGCAGGTCTTGGACCTGGGCGCCGCCCGTGCTTTCCAATCCAGCAACATCGGTGGAAACTCCATATATGCCGACGATGGCAAGATCGCAAGTGTTAGCGAAACGCCAATTGAGCCATTGGATGCGTCGGGAGCTGCTGTCCAAAAACAGCTGACGCCTGCCGAGGTAACAGCGAACCCCTCCAAGGCATCTTCGGTTGGATCGACCAAGTCGAGGCAGAGCAGCGTGGACAGCCGTCCAAGTGTCTCGTCGGCAACTACGGTTGATGCAACTGCCAAGCGTACCTCTTCGCAAGACATCTACGACATTGTCACCGCGATCTGGTCGCAAATCAAAGACGCCACAGGCCGCGACTACACACCCTTCCAATACACTGGCCCAGCAAATGCCGAGACCGCAATCTTCATATTCGGATCCGATGCCGGGATTTTCGCCGAGTCAATCGATTCGGCCAAGTCCGACGAGATTTACGCAAAGGCAGGAATTGTCACTGCACGTCTCTACAGGCCATGGCTTGGCGCGAAACTGGTGGAGGTTGTCCCCAAGACCGTCAAGCGTCTTGCTGTTCTTGAGCAGATCCGCAAGAAGACCACAAAGTGGGGTCCTATCTTCCTGGACATTCTCACCACTCTGAAGAGCGGACCGGGTGAGGGCGCCAAGACCATTGTTGGCCATCAATTAGGACACATCACCCCGGACACCGTTTCCCAGGCACTCCGCGGCATCTTCCAGAACCTTACGTCTGATGCCCCTATCCAAAACCTTGAGGTTGGTACCACCGAGGAACAAGCCGACTTCACGGAGGAGCAAGAGCTTGAGCAGCCAAAAGTTGAGACTGCCTATATGAAAATCTTGAACCAGGTTTTCGGCCAGAAGCTCCATGTTGCCAATGCTTTGGGATCAAACAACACTGGCATTTCTGAGACCATCTCCGCAAACCCAGAGTTCGGATTTGGCTCTCTGCTCGCACGCAATGAGCACCGCCAACGCTTCATTACTGAGGTTTCCGACGCTGCGGTTTCCAAGGAATTCATCACTGATGCCCCTAAGAAGTTCCTATCCAAGTGGGCTCTGGGCGCTGATGACGAGAAGCTGACCACCGAGATTACGCCAGAAATTATCTCTCGCTTGGAGACTGATGGGTCTCCATTGGCGACCAAACTGCTCTCCAACAAGTCGCTGTTCCGCAAGGAGTCTCCTTGGTTGATCGGATCTGATGCATGGGCATACGATTTGGGTAACTCTGGTGTCCACCATGTCATTGCCTCAGGCAAGAATGTCAACATGCTTATCATTGACTCCACCCCCTACTCCGAGCGCGCAGCGGCAGATGCCGCCCGCCGCAAGAAGGACATTGGGCTTTACGCCATGAACTTTGGAAACGCCTATGTTGCCTCCGTTGCGGTTTACAGCTCATACACCCAGGTCTTGCAAGCCATGATTGAAGCAGACAAGTTCGATGGCCCATCCGTTGTCATGGCTTACCTTCCATACTTCAAGGAGAGCGATTCTCCATTGACCGTTCTGCAAGAGACCAAGAAGGCTGTCGATCTCGGCTACTGGCCACTCTACAGGTGGGACCCGACTGCTGAAGATCGCAACGAGCCAAACTTCTCCTTGGATTCCGAGCGAATTAAGAATGAGCTCAAGGATTTCCTCGCACGCGACAACCACCTAACTCAGCTCATGAAGAGACGCCCTGAGTTTGCCGCCAACATCTCTGAGGATTACGGCTCGGAAGTTCGTGAGGCCCAGAAGAGGAAGGCGAAGGATGCATACAACGTGCTGCTCGAGGGCCTCTTCGGTGCCCCTCTCACGATCCTTTACGCTTCTGACAACGGCAATGCTACAACTCTTGCTAAGAGGTTGGGCAACCGTGGCAAGGCTCGTGGATTGAAGACCATGGTTATGAGCATGGGTGACTACCCCATTGAGGATCTCTCTGCTGAGGAGAACATCGTCTTCCTTACTTCAACCGCCGGACAGGGAGAGTTCCCACAGGATGGTCATGCATTCTGGGGTGCTATCAAGGACAACACGGATCTTGACCTCGCATCGGTTAACTTCTCCGTATTTGCCCTTGGTGACAGCCACTACTGGCCAAGAAAGGAGGACAAGATCTATTACAACAAGCCAGGAAAGGATCTGTTCAGGGTTTTGGGCAATCTCGGTGCGAAGCCCCTTGCGGATATCGGCCTTGGAGATGACCAGGATCCCGATGGATTCCAGACCGGATATGCTCCTTGGGAGGCACAACTTTGGCAAACTCTCGGCGTTGATAACGTCGAGGGACTTGCTGATGAGCCACCGCCAATCACCAACGAAGATATCAAGATCGAGTCGAACTTCCTTCGTGGTACCATTGTCGAGGGACTGAAAGATACCAGCACCGGCGCAATCTCTGCTTCTGACTCTCAGCTGACCAAGTTCCACGGAACTTACATGCAAGACGACCGTGATCTTCGTGACGAGCGCAAGGCCGCTGGCCTTGAGCCCGCTTACTCTTTCATGATTCGTTGCAGACTCCCATCTGGCGTTGCTACTCCAAGCCAATGGGTTCAGATGGATCAGCTCAGTTCCGATTTCGGAAACGAGACGATGAAGCTCACTACCCGCCAAACCTTCCAGTTCCACGGTGTTGTTAAGGGCAAGCTTAAGGGCGCCATGCGTGCAATTAACAAGGCTCTGATGACCAGTATTGCCGCCTGCGGTGATATCAACCGTAACCTCATGTGCAGCAGCTCTCCCGCTCACTCTGAGTACCACAAGGAGGTCCACGAGTGCTCTGTCCGTATCGACCACCACCTTTTGCCCTCTACCACCGCATATCACGAGATCTGGTTGAAGGATGAGGACGACAACAAGACCCAAATTGCTGGAAACGCTGTCCAGGACTTTGAGCCCCTTTACGGCCCTACCTACCTCCCCAGAAAGTTCAAGATTACCATCGCCACTCCTCCAAACAACGACACGGACGTGTACGCCCACGATGTCGGTCTTATTGCCATCAAGGGTGAGGACGGACACCTTGCTGGATTCAACGTGCTTGTCGGTGGTGGTATGGGTGTTACTCACAACAACAAGAAGACTTACCCTCGCACGGGCTCCATGATGGGTTACTGCTCAAAGGAGGATGTCCACATCGTCTGCGAGAAGGTCATGCTCGTCCAGCGTGACAACGGTGATCGCAAGAACCGCAAGCACGCTCGTCTAAAGTACACCGTTGATGATATGGGAGTCGATGTCTTCCGCTCCAAGGTTGAGGAGATCTGGGGCAAGAAGTTCGACGAGCAGCGCCCGTTCAAGTTCGTCTCCAACGTCGATACTTACGGCTGGATCAAGGACGAGCACGGACTCAGCCACTTCACGTTCTTCATTGAGAACGGAAGAATCGAGGACACTGCCGACTTCCCAATGCGCACTGGCCTTAGGGAGATCGCAAAGATCCACAAGGGCGAGTTCAGGTTGACTGGTAACCAGCACTTGATCATCTCCAACGTCAAGGACGAGGATAAGCCCAAGATCGTCGCCATGATGGCCAAGTACAAGCTGGACAACATCCAATTCTCCGGCCTGCGCCTGTCATCTTCCGCCTGTGTCGCCTTCCCAACCTGCGGTCTCGCCATGGCTGAGTCCGAGCGCTACCTCCCCGTCCTCATCTCCAAGCTCGAGCAAACCCTTGAGGACAACGGACTCAAGCAGGAGAGCATCGTCATGCGTATGACCGGTTGCCCCAACGGATGCGCCAGGCCATGGTTGGCAGAGGTCGCGTTTGTCGGCAAGGCATACGGAGCGTACAACATGTACCTTGGTGGCGGCTACCACGGCCAGCGCCTGAACAAGCTCTACCGCTCCTCCATCAAGGAGGACGAGATCTTGGCCATCATGATCCCGCTCATCAAGCGCTACGCGCAGGAGAGAGAGGAGGGCGAGAGGTTCGGAGACTTCGTCATTCGTGTTGGTGTCATTAAGGCGACGACGGAAGGCAAGACTTTCCATGATGATGTAAGTTGATTCTAGTCCTGCTTTGTTGATGACTTGTCGCTAATATAACAATTACAGGTCGCAGAAGAGGAGTCGGATGAGGAGTAATCACGATTATGAAGCGAGGAAAATGGGGAAGGGTCATTCAACTGAGCGTCGGTGTGTTGGGGGGGAACAGATTACATAGTTTGGAAAGTGGGTTGGTTGTATTAGCATTTTTATTACTCGCGCCGCCATATGCGGATCAATCTGGAATTTTTGTATATAAGAGAAAGGCATTTAAATATCTCAAAATCTGCTACTCGGTTTACTGGAGAGTGAGAATGGTGCGCTGTGTATTTAGTTGTTTATTAACGAAGGGTTTCGCTGGCATGGCAATCTCACTAGAGGACCAAATCACATAATGCCGTCGCAATAAGCCTAATACTACGAAAAAGTTCACAGTTGATATCTGAATTTGAAGGCTGTATTTATCTCTCAGTTCTTATCAAAGTAGCTACTGCATCTCGTCCGCATCCAGCGTGCAGCTCGATGGCATACAGGACCTGAGAGCCAACATCTGTCAAATAGACCAGGCCGGCCCATTAATGTCCCTGTTGTCGCAGAATTTCAGTTCGCGCCCTATCCGAATACATGCCATTCCTGCCCTTCTCGGAAGGCCAGAAAAAAAAACAGCTCCGACCCTGGAGCAAAACGCATGCATAAGAACTGGAGATAAAATGCTTATGTACACGCGTAGAATAGCGGCTTCCCCAAATTACATGCATATCCGTAGTGGGAACCAGTCGTGGTGAGAGAGTTAAAGTACAAGTTGGAGAGTTGTTGGGAAAATTATAGGTTGGTAGGACGGAAACAAGGTCTCAAAATATAGTTTGCGTCGATGGGCTGGAAAAATTTAGCCCGGGTTTAGCGGCGCGTTTGAAGTCAAACATTGATGGCGTTGGGGGGTGTTGTAGTAGAGCGGCTGGCCCAGTTATTTCCGAGCCCGCCCCTTCCACGTCCCCTGTTCGGGGTTGATGTTCCTTGATTCGTGGACGGAGACCCTTGATCTGTGGGAGCCGCTGGAAAGGTAGTCGAGGTGTCGCGAGACCTTCCGCCACGGTTATGAGGTGAGGGCCCGTGCCGCTGGGAATTTCCGCGCCCTTGACCAGACCGCCGTGGATTACTCTTCTGGCGAGGTTCCGATTTATGCGCGATAATGACACGCTTATTAGCTTCCATTCCAGGCAGTAAGACCAAGACGATTTCGCCATCATTATTGAGTTGAGGCGAAAAGTTCAAGCTGTTGGCGCTGGTGACGTCTGAAACGACAAACTTGCGGGGAAGCGGCTTTACTTGGGGCGCTGCGAGGAAATAGGCAGCATCCGGAGCTTTGTTGGGTACTTTTACAGTAGGCACGTAGCCCATTTCCTGCTCCTCAAAGCATTCCTCAGCCATCGGCTTAGTCTCATACACATTCTCTTCATCCAAAGCGGCGGGGATTCCGGGAAGAGACACCGTCGCAGCTGGAATTTGATTGAGTGATTGGTCCAGTGCATGTTTACTCGAAGAATCGACGGCTAACGCGTGAGACTTGGGAGGCGAGGTCCGGCGCCCCATAAGCGAATTGATTTTATCTTGCCAACCCCCAGCGGCAGGAGATTGGGATTTCGCATTCGTTTGAGTATTGATGACTTGCGGCCTTGGAAGTAATGGCGAGGTCGAGGCGGCCGCGGCTGCGGCAAATGATGCTGGCTTCGGGGGTGCAATTGGTGCCAAGACGGGTGCCGGAGGTAGCTTAACTACCGGCGGTGGACGTGGCAGAGAGACATGAGGGCGAGCGACGTCTCCATCGTATACAGGATGCCCTGCCATTGTTGGTGGTGGGGGGGATGGAGATCCTGGGCGCGTATATTGCCGCTCTTCCACCAGTGTATCTCTCGGCAACTCTCGAACTTGAGGGAAGAATCGCGAGCCACGAGACGGGGGGAGAGCGCCAGAGGTAGAGGTAGAGGGTGTCTCATTTGTATGACCTTGAGGCCAGAGACCCCCCTGCTCAATAGGTTGGTATTGAGATGGTTCGTCGTGCCTCTGCCTAACAGAGTAATCCGACCATGTTGGAGCGCCAATGGGCGAGGAACCCGGAACAATTGAAGGGATATTTGCATCTGCACGTTGTCCGTCGCTTGATAACGTTACCTGCCGCCAAGTATCCTTAATTGGCGCCACTACGTCGTCAGGTCGAGACGCTTGTGCGACCTCTTGTTCTGCAAGAATACGGGCATCGTCCTCAGCAAGTCTCGACTGAATGTTGCCACTGGTCCAACCAGAACCCACTGCCGGCCTATGTTCTTGATGTCTAGTAGGCGGGCCAATAGGTGCTGGTCGTTGAGCGTAATGATCACGACCACGACCTTGAAATTGGCCGTTTGCCCTATTGTTAGTCGGCGGGCCAATCGGCCCTGGCCCAACTGGTGCAATCTGAGAAGACTGGACAGATAATTCGGGATTAAAAGTCCCGTTGCCCAATGTGCGATCGTTGGTCGGTGGTCCCCAGACACTTCGTCCCTGAGCAGGATGTGAGGCCGGATTGGACCAAGGAGGGAACCCTCGCTCAGGAGCTGAGTTTTGACTAGTATGCCAAGATTGCGGTTGGGTCGGCGGGGCCTGCGCCTCTAGACTGCCACGAGATGGCGCCTCAGGGATGACACCGTTGATATGGACTTCGTCACTTGCCCTCTCTTTGCTCAGCGGCTCAATGGCAGCTGCGGCAGCCGCTTTGACTGGCTCTGGCGGGTGTACTTTCATCATACCGTATTGCTTAACTTCGCCTGTAGATTCGCTAACAGGTAATTTTGGTGGCACTGTTGACTTCAGGGCGGGTTCTCGGGCTTGAATCTGAGTAGGAGTGGCTTTCTCTTCCTTTGGGGTATCCTTCTTTGGCTTCTTGGTTTCTGGCGGTGGCCCCATTGCCTCCAACTTCAGTCGAATTCGCTCTTTCCGCTCAGCCTCTTCCCGAGCTTCTTCATCAAGTCTCCTTTTTCTCGCAAGCTCTCGGCTCTCTCGCATAATCTTCTTCTGTAGTTCAACCTCGTCTTCCAGGGGAATTCCTGGAGTTGATGACACAGCGGGCTGCGCAAGGGCCAGTGCAGGTGAGGCATGGCTTACGACAGGGGAGGCGCGTGATTGCCACTGCTGCTGTTGGTTTGGCCGTTGGCTAGGGTGGCTAGACGGCGACGGTAGGGGTTCATCGCTAACCGCAACCAATGAGCCACGTCGCGCACCAAGTGTGTCCTGGGGAAGGTAACTCTCCTGGCCTCTACTAAGTCGTCTACCATAGTTTCCACTTCCACCGCTGACATTGGATGATGCCCTGCGACGGCCATATGACGGGTCTTGCAGATTTGCTCTATGTGTTTGAAATGCTGCAGAAGGCTCAGCTGGGCCTTGAGTCTCTTGGTGTCTTTGCAGAAGAGCCAGTTGGCGTGGGTGGGTTTCATTCCGGCTTCCTCTACGTCCATCATTGACGGGCTCGTATCTCCCAGACTGTGAGTTGTACAATTCCTTGCTAGCGCCAGTGTTGCCATCTCTCCAAGATCGGCTGAAGTCATCGGCGGCAATTTCTTTTGCCGGCGATGGCATGGCGTCGAACCCATGGGGATCTCTGCTACCAAACCGCGGGGCTTGTTGTGGCTGAGAAGGAATATCCGTAACAATCGGTGCGACTTTATCCATAGGGGGTAGGGGTGCCCAAGGCGACTTAGCTGGTACAGGGAGAGCAGGAGGTTTCGCGACAAGTGTTGGCTTCTCTGATGCTCCCTTGAGAACCAAGCCCCTTCCAGTGCCACCAGCCATCGAGCCAAGCTTCATTGTTGACGCCACGGGTAAGAGAGGTGATGCTGTCTTGACAGTATCATTAACGGCTATCGGAGGTGCTATCGGAGGTGCTGGTTTAGGCAATTCTGGCACAAGATCTTCTACCTGCTGCGGCATAGATATTTTTGTTCCATCCGACCATTCTATTGATTGTGGTGCCCAGTCGTCATCATCATCGTCGATATCCGCCCAGTTTGCTTGCCTGCCAGGATCGTCTGACTGTAATCGGGTCGCGAGGTGGATGCCATATTTTTGAGCAAGCTCTTCATCAGTAACCCTTTTCGGCTCCGGAGTCGGTGCAGCTATGCACGTTAGCTTCATAGTCATTGAGCAGGGTAGGAAAAGCACGTACGCCTGTTCTTATTCCACACAGCACTTGCGTCCGGTGCCGCTCCAGATTTGCTTCCCGCGCCTGCTGCAGCTGCTCTCGAGGTCGATATCAAGTTATTGCCGGACTTTGCAACTAGCCGAGGTTTCGATACTAGAGTTGCCGATGCAGTTGTAGAGCTCGTGGCAGAGCTGCCCGCTCCTTTATCTCCAGACTTGGGTGGTGTTGGACCCGTGGCACCCTTCGCCGCCAGAAAAGTTTTGTTGACTGATACAGCTTTGAACGATATCGGCTTCTTGACAGTCGAGGAAGTTCGCACATGGCCTTCAACCGTACTTTTTGACTTTACCGCCTCGCTGTCCGATCCACCATTGACGCTGACATCTGCTGACGTGACGGCGACATCCGCGGCATCAAGGATTGGTGTTGCAGTGCGCTCAACTTCGATTCCATCCTTTACTGTGGGTGGGTTGGCGGCGACATCTTGAGTAGCTGCACTTGCCTGAGACTTGATTTGTTAGTAAAGCCATCAAAGTAAAAGTTGGCGCGTGACATACTTGTTCGGATTCAGCTATGGGAGGAGCAACCACGATATTCTTCGGTGAGGCTTCTGTTGCCATCATACGTCTTCAGGGCGTCTGAGAGATGTGGCGGAGCTTCGCATGCGAAGTTCTCTGCTTCAAGGAGTTGAGTGTAGCGATGGGGGGCAAATGTGATCGGTGCCGGCGTAGGGTAGAGAGGACGTGTGTCGATTTGGGGAACTCGGGAATCGAGGTAGACTATTGCGCAGCGTGAGGAGAGTCTACGCCAGTCTTCGAGATAGCGCCCTTTGTATTGAATAAAAGGAACAGCTTTGCGTGTTTAATGGCGGGGAGATGTTGAGAATCTCATTCGAGGTGCCAAATAATAATGGTCGACGTCGACGTTGGAATGTTTGATCTGGTGTCAAGAAAGCGAGCGAAAGAGGCTAGCGCGTAATTGATGGATGGGGACCGGCCGCCACCAGGGAATTGGCTGTCTGGAACGCTAAACGCTACTGCTGTAGGTAAGCATTACAGCAGATTAAACAAGAGTATTTATATTTCACAGATTCAATGATCAATCAATTTATTTAACAAACGGCACAGCATATTATGACTAGGTTGGAGTCACTAGCCTCATCTTGAACGGCCAAAAAAATATCCGAATTTATTACTGTATACTGTACAGCTGTACAGTAAGAAAACACCAGGTCTACTACTGATGTATAGTGTCACGTGCAGCACATTTTTGCCCATCCAGACACTCCGGGTTGTTCCATTGCACCGGAAGGATGCCTTTTGGCCCCAATATTATCTATATCATGCGCCTGATGGGGACAAAACACACAGGATGCACTTCAGAATAGGTTCTACAGGATTAGTGCATCATTTTTAGCAGTACAGTATCACCCGTCATTCCCGTAATGCAAGTAAAGAGCGGTTCGCGAACTTTTTGAGTCTATATTTGTAGCATTCACCTGCAACGTTCACAGATCCACTCTCGGGCTAAAACTGATTCTCTTATATTTACAACAACTCCCAAACCCATAGCTCAGGCCGTTCTACCATATAGTAGGCTCGGTCTGTATCTAGTGGGCGTTGTTCTTGTGGTGGCCTGCAGGTAGTCAGTCAGTGGGCTGTCCAATTGCGGTTTCGGTGACTGCAACTTACGGAGATGGAAGTAGTAGTTCTGCGCATATCCAATGGCAATGACAGCGATGATGACGTGGACGATTGCTGTGATATCCAGGTCAGCTTAATTCCCATGCCCTGTCGCAGGCACAGTCGGGTTTGTAGTTACGTACGTGCACCGCTTGGGTTCTTTCCAAAGTACTTGGCCTGGTAACGTCCCCAAATTCCCTTCGCCTTGATCTCTGGAGCTGCGCCACGGGGAAGCTTCTCGTAGAAGCTAACAACCCTCTGCATACGGGCAGCGTCTTGTGCTGCACCGAGGCCCTGTGTCATGTTAGCCTTTTGCGTTTCGTCGTTGCGGGTTCGGTCGGGTCAATGGTATCGCTATCGATTCCGTCCAGTGCCAGGGTGTCCTTACAGAAGGCGACGCCACCTATCTCAATATATTAGCCTCCGTATCCCGAACATAGCGAGCAGTAGTAGAGTTGTTGAGGCATACCTTTGGCGGGATGAGCGTGGAAAGCGCGCGTCGGGTAACGAAGCTCATTTTGAAGCTGGATGCGATTGTCAGTTAAAAACTTCGTCTGGGGAAACAATTGAATTCAAAGATTCAACGCTGTATGGGATTGCTCACATCAATTGAGTCTCTGTGGTGATAAAGACAGGAGGTGTTCAGTGCAAAGGGCTCGGGACGACATGGAAGTCGGCCTGCATGTTTCTATTAGCTCGGTTGATTACATAATCAGCCTCAAATCATCGACTTCCACCACTACCAGCACCACCACGGCTGATACAACAAAGACGAATTGAAACACATCAACTCCTTTCGCCATGTCCCTCCTGCGGCCCTCAATTGTTGGGAGGTTATTAAAGGCGGCTGGCCCTGTTGCCCACCGACCTGCCCCCACGTTCGCCAGATATGGCACCCGGACTGCAATTGGGACGCCTATTACGGAATCCGACGAATCGAAGCCAAGCCAGTCCAACAACGCGCCTGTGGCGAGAACGGATACGAAAATAAGGCACAATAACCCGGATTGGAATGTGGAGGTTGACCAGGCTACATCGTATGCGCAGCTTGCCCCGATATCCATGGCTGGCGGACTAACTTCCTACAGAACTTATTCCCCCGTCCCAAAACGAGTGATGGATGGCAGTGAAGAAGGGGAGGTTTTGCCAGCAGCAGTCCTGAGCGGTGCGCCAATTGAGCTACAAGCAAGAACCGTCCGGTATGGTTGAACTACTGAATGCGTAAGGTATACTGCTAACACTATACCAGCATCTACCGCCCAACCAAAACAGCTACACAGTCGGGGGATTGGCACCAACACCACTGGAGAATGGATTGGGATATCTTGCCAAAGGGCCACAGATGGGAGAATCCACTGATGGGATGGCAATCTTCTGGTGATTTTATGCAGGGGACCAATGTGACCTTCAAGTCGAGGGAGGATGCTATCGCTTTTGCGGAAAAGCAGGGCTACGAATACTTTGTCCAGGAGCCAACGGAGAGAAAGAGGTTACCAAAGGCATATGCCAACAACTTTTTGTACACGGACAGAAAGCTAAAGCATATCCGAACGAAGTAGATATGTGGATTTTAGCATACCAGAGCCCTAGTAAATATATTCTCATTGTAACTTAGTTTCTGTTTGTTGCAACTATAAGCACAGAGTATAGTGCAAATGGGCCTCTTCTGTTTGAACGCTCACGTGTATTTGTTTTCCCGCTCCCATACCTCCCGTGGAAATGATCCTGGCTGGCAGCTAACATTAAAATGGTGGTGTTATATCTTTTCTGGCAACAATTTATGCCGCAACCATGGCTCCATCGCAATGCATTTCGAACAACCCCATGTATCTATATACCCTGGAGTTTTTTCACCACCCTCCCTAATCTATCAATTCCCTCTTTCAAGGTCTCCAGCTCCTCCCAAGCAAAGCACACCCTTAACCACTGCCCCAGCTTCACGGCGCTTTCGTCCCCATTAACCTCGAACAATTCTCCCTCGGACACAATCAGGTTCTCTTCCACTTTCGCTGTAGCAGCTGCAAGTTTTGCCGTTACCCCATCCGGTAGATGGAGCCAAATAAAGTAACCGCCAAATACATCCCTCCCCTCTAAACTCGCCCTACTGACCTGCACACCTAACGGGACGAGTGCACGTTCAATGGCATTGATCATTGTGGTCCACCTTCTTTGGTATCCGGGAATAAGCTTCTCGGCGATGTGGCTCTGCAGAGATCCATTCTCCAATATCTGCGATATGAAGGTTGCAACAAGCTGCGAACCACAGCCGCCTGAACGAGATGATCCGCACTGGGATAGTCCATATGCAAGCGCAGCTGTGCCATCTGCCCAACCTGTGCGAACGCCGGGGCCTACAATTTTAGAAAACGAGCCATTAGAGAGCGTGTTCCCAAAATGTTTTGGATCAGAGGTGTGAGGTGGTAACGCCCGGTCAATATCTGACAAGCGTGGCAAGAGAGACTTGAGTTCCGAAGTAGGGCATGCTTGGTCATTGGTTGACCACCCCAGAAAATCGTAGACATCGTCGGTTATTATAAGGGCGTTGTAAGTCCGAGCTAGATCGACGAGTTCTTTACGTCGGCGGAGAGACATGGACTTTCCAGAGGGGTTTGAGTATGTTGGAACACAATATACGATGTGAGAATAGATTTTACTCCATGGCTGGCAGGGTTTCAGTGGCTAAGATATATTAGCCCAAGCTATATTGACATGAAAGGATATAGCTAAACTGGTAACAGGAGGGATACACAGAGAGAAATATCCACCATCGGAGGGGTTTGAGAGACTGATGGTGTGTGTCACGTGGTTATGACCTAAATGGCTGGCAAGAAAGAAATTCGACCGCTGGCAACAAATAATAAGGAATATATAAACTTACAGGGCCTCTTGGTTCCTCGTTTTCTAGGCTCTTGAGCTCTCTTTCCAGTGCCTCAACATCGATCCCCTCCTCGTCCTCTCTGACGGCTCTCAGTTTCCCAGTGAACCCTGCATCTTCGAAAATCCTGCAAGCCAGATAATAGCACGGCGCCACCATCCATACTCTCTTTGTGATATTTGGGTCGGAGAAGACTTGAAGTGCGGCTGCCAGGTTTTGGCTTGCACCGCCAGTAATGCATATCCGTGCGGGGTCATCCGGCACAGAGTAGAAGGACGCGAGCCAGGAGGAAACGGCAAGCCGAAGTGGTTCATACCCCTCATCGGGCCCGTACTGGAGGGCCGGTATCGAGATCGATGGATGTGTAAGAGAGTACTGGGCCGCAGATAGGAGGGATGGGGTCGGGTGAAGTGAGGGGGAAGGCCACCCTCTGAGGAGGTTGATTTGGGTTTTTGGAGGAGGCATTATAAAGATAGGGTGCCCGGAATGGATTTCAATATAAATAGATGAATATAAATAATTATATAAATAAACATATGAATAAGCCACCAAGGGACGTTGAACGTTCAACTATATTTTCAAGCGCAATAATTGGAGCTAACCCCTGGCGAATTAATAACTAAACAGTCTCGCCAAATCAAACTATCACGTCACTAGATTAACTGTTTGACCCGAGCCAAATCACAAATTCATCGACAACGAGGACGGGATTGCATTCCAGGTGTAACCTAATCATTGAAGCCTGAGCATAGTCCCACCTATTAATGGAGTCATTAACACATGAGTATAATGAAATACACCCTAATACCAAACACACTAAGTTCAAATCCCTCTACAACAAATTGAAAGATCGTCCCATTCATCCAAGCACCCACGAATTGCTCATAACGCCCTCTCAAATCCCATGTATGATATTCGTTGGCCTAGCCCCGGAAATACAGCCACCGGATTACCTTTTTGACTGCTTAAGCTCTATTTCATCAGACGCATAGTTGGGATGCATAATGTACGCAACCTGGTCGACAGGTGCTGAGTCGTCCGCTCCTTCGTCAGGAAGAAGACCGTCCCCACGTATAGCCATGAGAGTATTTTCCTGCGGGGAATAAAGTCAGTTATTTTTCGTTGATTATGAGTAGTAATAAAGCATACCCTGATCAGTTTCTTGAGAACCTTCCTTGCTATATTCATTTCATAATGAAAGTCTTCCTCGTTGTCCATCTCGTCCTCAATCTCGTCGAGATACCACCTAATAAGGACTTCACCCTCTACACCATTCCCGCTAGCTGACTCCTCTTCTTCAATACGTCGCGCGATCATCTTCAGAATCTTCAAGTACTTATCATGTGTTATCTTTGTTTTTGGACGCTGTCCGTCCGCTCCGGCTTCCCGTCCATCCGCATCCTCCATGGCTGCATCGCCTTCGACATCAGTCCTGCTAACTGGACCGCCCAAGGTTCCTGCTAGATCTTCCTCCTCATCGTCGACCTCCACGTCATCCTTTTCGACACTGATAATACTCTGTCTCAGGAGATCGAAAGCTTCCGTTACAAAGGCTGCGGTAACCTCTCCAACACAATTCGCTTTAGCGATGGCCTCTGATAGACGAATCAATGACTCCAGTTGCCTGACTGTGATTCTGTAACTGTTTCTACCAATACCCCCCTGGGCGTCATCGCTTCTCAGTTCCTTATATTTCTGAACCAATAGCTCCCTAGCCTCATCGTTGAACTCGGGTTTGAACGTCCTCGCAAATCGGATGTATCGCTGAAGCTGTTCCGTTGTAAATTCCGGCTCTACAGCCTCGTCGCGGAATTGGTGGATTTTAACGATATGTTCAGCCAGGTGACGATCAGTCGCCTCGTTGCATTCGTCGAGGATAACAAAGAACAAATCGAAACGGGACATGATAGGCGCGGACATGTTGATATTTGCTCGAAGAGTAGTTTTCCGATTGTACCTTCCACCAACGGGATTGGCTGCTGCGAGAATAGATGTTCTCGCGTTCAGGGTGGCCTGGATCCCTGCCTTGGCAATCGAGATGGTTTGCTGTTCCATGGCCTCGTGGATGGCTACTTGGTCGCTAATGTCCATCTTATCGAACTCATCAATGGCACAGATGCCATTGTCGGCAAGCATAAGAGCTCCTGCTTCAATTGTGAATTCTCCGGTTTCCTCGTCCTTTACAACAGCCGCTGTGAGACCGGCAGCCGAGGATGCCTTTCCTGATGTATAGACAGCTCTTGGGAGAAATGAGCAGATATACTTAAGGAATTGAGACTTAGATGTCGAAGGATCACCAACGATGCAGATATTGATATCGCCTCTGAGTTGCATACCCTCGGGTGTGGTTTTGCTCACACCAGACAAAAGCTGCAATAGCAGCCCTTTTTTGACTATGGTATGACCGTAAACCATGGGGGCAATGGAGTCTACTAAACGGGAATAAATATGGCCACTGTGCACCATTTCGCGAAGTTCGGCAATTTCTGCGTGCGTCATGGACGCAAGAACAGCTTCTTGAGCAAGATCGCCAGACTCATTCGGGTCGATGGGTGCCGTCTGATTAAGTGACGCCAGAATGTTACTAGCTTGGCCATACAGTTGCTGGCTTGTAACTGAGCCAGGTGTCGAGGTATCAAGAGTCACCATACAAGCCAAGAAGGCTAGCCTGTATGTAAGATCCCGAACACCGAGAGCTTTAAGACCGGTAACACCAGTCCCCCCAGCATCTCCGCTTCTAGGCGCGTTTTTATCATCCCGCACAGCTGTTGGCCGGACACCTGGAAGCCCGAGTTGACTGACGTCTGGAACAACTATTAATGCGCCTGTAAATATGCATTTCTCTCCTGCCTTCGCTCGGTCAACAATTTCTCCACGAAGGATGACGTCTAACGTCCTGGGCATGCTGCCTGTCGGAATTTCCGAGCTATTCTCTTGAACTCTCACTTTTTGCCAATCCACAAATGTACTTTGCCTGATGTCTAAGCGCCATCCCTGGCGATTGCCACAGGTTTGATTGGGGCATTGTGTCGGCTCAGTGTATCGGAATGTCTGCTCGATATTCGGCACCACCATCCGGCAGGCTTCACAAGTAAACGTAGCTAGAGAAAGCTCCGGGCGAACCTCTGATGTTCTAGTGATAGTGCCAGATATTGATAGAAGCTGGCCGATATGGGCTGTCCGTAAACTTCTAACGCGGTCAACATGACTCAGGTTGTAAAAAGCGATTGCAAAGAGTTTATCGGTCTGTTGGTTGCTAGTTTTATCTCCTTGAAAGTCAGACAGACTTTCAGAAGCGACATTTCCCGCTGCGGAAGAAGCCTGGTTGCTGGAGGCGGTTGGTTGACGATGCTCCTTGAAATATCTTGACTCGTATTTCGCAATCAAGTTGTGTAGGCCTTTAGTCAAGAACGGAAGAAATCTGTAGTAGTCGTTGACTATGGCATCTGCAAGATTTCCAGAAAACTGCTTCATATGGTTGTAGTCAATGTAAAGCGTCGAGAGCTGGTATATCCGCAGGCCATGTATCTGAGCGATATAATAGTAATTGCCTGCACCCGCATTGCTGGACAACGGTGCAGTTGAGGGTGACGGGTCTTCCTCAAACCTGCGCAGCACTTAGTAATTATAATGTGATAAATACTAGATGTTGTACTAACTTTTCAAGAAATGTTTCGAAATTGCTCTGCACTGACAGGCCCACTTTGTCCTCAACTCGGGGTATTGGGCGATCATGGATATTCCTGGGTCGCGCTATGCCTGTAGGAACTTGGTCGTCTGCAAAACCTTCATCATCGCTTTGAGGTGCAAGGCTTTCAGAAGGTGGTCCCCGTGGTCGCACCGAGGAGCTACGAATGGAGCCAGACATTGGAGGGGCAATCCTCCCAGAAGTGAGGTCAAAATCCGACATAGGGGCGGCGGTGTCAACGCTCCGTATCAGTAATAGTATTAGGGTGCCAGTCGTTTATGGTTGATCTGTAAGGGAAACGAAAGGTTCTCGTGAGGTTGGACAGACAGGAGGTCGAAATGTAAAATCAGTGGTTTGGCACGACGCGTCAGGAGGTTGGCTCAGGGACGCGACAAAGTGCTTGCATACACGCTAAACGCGTTTTGACTTTGACGCGAACCGAACTCCCCGCACTTGCCAGTATCACGTGCTTATTATTATTGATACCACGTGACTACGCGACTGATCTCTAGACATTCACTGATTGCAACCGCGTCCTCCACGAACACGAAGACTTAAGTTGGCGGCTGAGAATTCTCCAATTAACAGCAAGACATAGACGCTCCGATCTGCCTCAGCACTGGCTGGACGTAATCATGGCATCAGACTACGGAACTTATTTGGCGGCCAATATCCTCAATGAGGATCGCATAGTATATCATGCCAACTCAACTTTTAGTTCTGGTCCCGTGTATTCTAACGTATGCCAGGTTACATATCGGCTTTTGAGCCGCGCCTTAAAAGTACACGTTAATATTGCCAAAGAGTGAGCTATTTCTTCACATTGGGCTTGCAAATCCTAACACAATGCTCAAGGATGCTATTTGAATTTCACCAACAACAAAACCGCAAGAAGCCCGGAACAGTCCATGCTTCATATCTTATTGCGGGTAAAAAGCTTCCAACCGATCAGCCGAAGGCACACCACGGGGAAGGTGCTGAGGGTGACGGTGGCTATATAGCAAGCAGCCCTCCTTTTAGGAGCTCTCCGCAAGCTGGTGGTCTGGAGTCAAACGAATATATTCCTACTCTCTCTATCACTTTGGTTCGAGAAGGAGACCTTGAACAGGCACGGAAGAATTATGAGTCTATCAGCTCTATTCACGTCTATTGTTTGGGGCCGAGCTTGATGAAAGATCCCGAAGCCCAATCAGACGCAAATAGAGAGATCATCGAGAACTACAGAGATCAAGATCCACTTGAGGCAGCGTCAACGTATGGCACCGTGATCAACAAAACTGTCAGGAGACGAGCAGGTCATCGTGTGGCCACATCTGCTGCAGTAGCTTCACCGCCAGCTTTGAAGGCGACGACAAGCACTCTCAAAGGAGAGCCCAAAGCAGAACCTAAATCAGTTATATCCGAGCCGAAACCCGACCCAGCAGCTTCTTCGACGTCATCCACCAAAGCCAGTAAGGGTTTCTTTGGCAAAACTGTTCCTAAAGGGGACGCTCCGGCGCCCAAGGACATTCCGGCGCCAAGAAATACTACCATCGCGGATCGCAAGGGCTCTGGTGGCATCTTCGCATCGTTTGCAAAGACAAAGCAGCCGGCAGTAAAGCACGAAGCCGTTGATGTCTCTGAAGATTCACCGATGAAGGACGCTTCTGATGATGAGGAGGAGACATATGTGCCGCCTCCAAGTAAACCAAAGAAGGATGTGCAGGAGGATCGAGAGTCGAGGAAAGCGAGGGAGGCAGCTCTAAAGCAGATGATGGAGGAGGAGGAGGAGGAGGAAGAGGAGCCAAGTTTACCTACTGTGCCCCAAGATGCACCTGAGAAGGAAGATACAGAGACCATGACTCCTGATGTACTGCCGACAGCTAGCCAGGAACCGCAAGAACATATGGAGGTTTCAGGGGGTAGGAGGAGAGGGAGACGACGAGTAATGAAGAAAATAACAACTAAAGACGAAGAGGGTTACTTGGGTAAGTAGAAGAACCTGCCATTCTTGATTAAATAGCTAATGAGCTTCTAGTTACGAAGGAGGAGCCCAGCTGGGAGTCGTTTTCGGAGGATGAGCCCGTTACCAAGGCAAAGGTTTCAATTCCTTCCTCATCTAGCGGACCGAAAACGAAGAAACCCGTGGGGAAACCCGGGCAGGGCAATATTATGGCTTTCTTCGCAAAGAAGACATGATTGGCGGGCGAATCGGCGGTCGATTCCCAATCGATATAATCTATGATGTCCTGCTTGGGCTGGAAATTAGACGCTCATAGTATCGCAAAGGGTTCCATATATTGTGTCAGAGGCCTGGCGGGAAATTTGCTGCTCGTGGCTCGTGTGGTTTGTAAATCCAATTGTCACATCGCCGCAGTGATACTTCACCAAGCTTAGGTTGCATGTGCAAGCTATCTTTTGCGGCCCAGTTTCTTCTGATGGGTTGACTTGGGCTTGTCATATTCCAATTCCGACTCTTGTAGTCGACATATTTAGATTGGTTACATGTATCGGCCTACGAACCCAACTAATCCACGCTGTCTCACTTATTGAAATGTAATAAAGTTGTGTACGGGTGGGTATTAAGGCATGTTTCCATAATAGGATCTTCCAACGGACTCATAATAACAGCACAAGACCAAGTCCCAGAACCTGGACTCCCCGCAACACACATATATACATCAAGTGCCACTCCCGACAGTACTTCTTCCCTTGGGATCTGGGTTCAGTTCACGGTATATGGTTCTGCTCCCGGACCAAAAAGCAACTCTGGTTTTCTCTCCGCCAGATCTATAATTGTCTGTGCGAATACGCTATTTGCCCCTACATTGTGGATCAGTTGCGGTCGAGGTTGGGGGACAGTGTTCAACTTACAAGCAAACCAACTTCTTGTGTACTCTCGTATGCGATTGACGTGTATACTCTCGTGAACTAAACCAAGTCTGCTCGCTTTGAGGACCAATGCCAGAGATTCTTTGATCTCCTCATCGTTATCGGTCGTCATTGCCTGCAATAGCAAACTCATCGGCCAGGCATTCTCTAAGCCAATATGCGGTCCCCCAATGCCGTTAAATGCTTTCCCTTCCAGATAATATGGGTTTCCGGACCTTTCGAGCAGCATCTTACGCGTGTTTTGATATACAGTGTCCGCGACATCCACAAAGCCGAGTATGGGCAGTGCGAGAAGAGAAGGCACATTGGCATCATCCATTATGATCTGGGATCCATATCCGTCAACCTCGTAGGCAAAAACCTCGCCGTACTTTTTATGCTTCACAACACCGTGTTCCCAAACTCCATCCTCAATAGCCTGTCCACGCTTTTCAATAACCTGTGCCTGACGTCCTTTCCCAGCCTTGCGTAAAACCGCTGCTGTGCGTTTCAGCTCAACAGACATCATCGCATTCGCCGGAATATAGAAGCCTAGAATTGTAGCATCATCAGAAGGTCGGAACGCGGACCGTACTAGTCCCGTGCCATGATTAAGAGGGTTTCCTTGGCCAGACAGAGGTAAAGTCTCCGTTCCTTGGGTGGTTTTTCGAGAGAATCGATACTTGTTTGGCACGAACTGACCCGAGATAGGGTTGAAGGTGGATTGAGACTGCTCCTCAATGACTCCCATGACCGCATCTAATGCCTCATACCATCGAGGGGTTAAGAAGTCCGTCGACTGAGTGAACTTGTGAAAGGTGTTTGACAGCGCTAAGAAATGCGCCAGGGAGTCCAGCTCATACTTGCACTCGAAAACTACCCCAGGTTCAAAAGCGGGGTGGACGGCATCATCCTGGCCATTCTGGGTTGCCGCCAACTTGCTTGGTGGCGGTGGCTGAAAGGCATTGCAATAAGGCGACTGAATAACATATTCTGCTTGCGTATTGATAGCTCCAAGTATCAAATTGAATATCTTTGGGTCCTTCAGGGCCAAAGGTTGGTACTGGAGTAATTGATTGGTGGAATCTCGCAGCCATTCAGCATTGATATCTCCAGTCACAATAAAGCTTTGAGGGCCTTCCCAAGCTCCGTCACCTTTCGTATTATGCCAGGCTTTGATCTCATTGTGTTTTAGCTTGTCGGTCCCCTCAACATGCCACCTAACAGTTGTATCCAGCGTGTTGGGAAAGGCATTCTCGAAGAGCCTGGCAAGGTCCTTATCAACCATTTTAGAAGTGATATCGCCAATTATCTTTTCGACGTGTGGAGATGTAAATGTCCGACATTGTATAGAAGGGCGTTGGAAGGGAAGCCGCATAGCACCTTCGCCGAGCGGTTGGCTGCCGTCAATTAGTTCCCTTACAAATCCACTTGTGTTGCAAATATACTGACTGAGGGTATACGGAATATTTCACATAGTCCGGACATGCTTCCTTATAATCATCGGCTACGGACGATGTTGTCGCAGTGGTGTCCTTAGAAAATGTATCGAAATGCGTCGCGGTTGAGGTTTCTGAGAGGATCGCCCAGAGGATCGCCGCTGGAAGGGCGAATAGCTGCATCATTATCGTCTTCATTTAAAACCTCGCACGAGGTATACTAAGAGAGCGTAATTACATGCGAAATGAAGTATGGACACTATCTGAAAGCCCACGGCGGAAGCACAGGGTCCACCGTCAGTGGCATGAGTTTGAACGGTTGACTAGCTATTTTGGAGCCTTGTTGTCTCTTCTTCGGCCGGCCACCATCTCGGAACTGTGGCGGCTATTAGCGCCACCTGTGGCTGGTTTTATCCACCTACTACTACCAGGAAACACGGAAGAATGTTTGAAATAGGTTTACTAAAGGCTTATAGCACGTAAAGTTAAAACAAACTCATTAGTAATATTATATTTTACTGTTGTACTAATTTCAATGTTTATTTCAAATAGTGTATTTCCATACGCCACTGTGCTCCATAATTCGCCTCCAAACACCCCTCCGAACAATAATATTTAACCCCAGAGAACCAAACCATAGCCAACAACCCATTCGTCTCTCTCACCATCCCCAAGTCCTAGAAGCTGCATTAAAGACTGGAGGCTTCCATTGTATCCGAGCTGGATCAATTATCCTCTTCGGTTTGGATTTCTCTTTCTCCTTCGCCGCCCTATATCGTTCGATCAGTCCCGATGGCACAATCAATTTGTGCTCCCCTTTGTGGTATGCTAAGATCTCCAACGCCCGTAGCATCGACTCAACATCATCTAGGGCCATTGCTAGCTGTGCTCCTATAGACTCTATGCTGCATTTATCGTCTCTTTCGTTGCTCTCTACTAATATTTCCATGATGTTTTCCGTCCAGTACTGTCGGTAACTGAGAAGTCCCAAGTCGGAAAGTGGCTTCTCAGGGGACCCAAGCTTTCCTTCAATCTTCGAGAGTTCGTATGAGAACTGAATAAGAACTCTTCCGTACCCCTTACGCTGATATTGGGGCAGAGTAAGGATACAAGCTACGTTGAAGCCGTCCGCACTCTCTTTCTCTTTCGAGAAGTAGCCAACGAGATGACAGCCCTTCTCATCGCGTGTAGTCATAACATAGAAAAGAAACGGGTCAACATCGTAATACAACGTTTTATGATCGAGAAACATCTTCGATAGAAGACAAAGATTTCGGCACCATGTTCGCTGCCGTTTACCGTCGATTTCAAAGAACGAGATGTAGTCGTCGCGGTAGATTTCGTTTCCAGGAGGGTGAAGCAATGTACACTTGGACCTATGCCGCGAGAATGACTTTATATCTGCAAAGTAGCCAAGGCAGAATTCGCAAATATACATCAAGTCCTCGTGAGCGAACTCCTTTGGGTACGATGAGAAATACCACGGATGGAGATCGAATTTTCCAAATTGAACTTTCGAGATGTTTCGAATTCGTGAAATCTCAGCCTGGTTTTGAGTCATTGAGCCACCAGTTCGTAGCCTAGATAGTTCTTCTTCTCGACTAAAGTCTTCTCTGCCCTCTGTCTTTGCTAAAGCTGTATCGTGCTGAAGCTCATCGACATCCATTTCGTCTGCTTCCGAATCGGGCGTGTGATCGAGATCCAGAGCCATGGCCATTTTTTCGTCGCCATAAGTATCCGGAGTATTTTTCCCATCTTTTCGTCCGTCTGCGAAGTCCACCCATTTTTGAGAGCCGCCTTCCGATACGGCTTCGGACGCCTCCCTGGTAGCTGCTGTGCGCTTTTGCCCCTTCTTTGGGGGGGCTTTGGTTGCCTTGGATGGCTGTGATTTCGACGCTGCTACTGCTTTCTTGCCCTCTTTGGTCTTCTCTGGGCTTGGCCACTCCACGTCCTGATCGAAATCTATTCTTGAAGATGGCACCCACTCGTCAAGGCGCTTGTTGAAGTTGTCGAAGTTGCAGTAGAACTGTCGACCACTCTTTGTCTCTTTAATACTGAGAATTTCGGCCCTACGTGCCTGCCCATCCTTCTCTACCATAGCAATGCATCCTGTTCTATAACTCTAATTAGTATACGATTTCGTAAAAGTATCATGTGACGTACCTGAGAGTATCTACTGTCGCTTTGCTCTTCTGCTTGGGAGCTGGTGACCCAACCGCAGAATCCTGTGCTTTTGAGCTCGCCATCATGGTGACTTCACATCAAGTTTAGATGGGATCAGCTTAAATATTGATGGATAGTAAGAAAATGCGGGGTGCTGCTGATAAGATGAGTGAAGTGGGTTGAAATGGATAAAATGGGCAAGGCTGTGGCGCATCCAAACTTAAAAACCATACTTTTGGTAGCCTTGTTATTAATAAGCGACCTGTTTTCGTAGCAACCTTGTTGCAGTTTCAAATACATTTCTGCCCCCGCCGACTAGGAAACTTAAACTACAATCTATTACCCAAACCAGGTTTGCGAAGGAAACGAAATCACAAGAATGGCACCTGAACTGTCCTTGAATTGGAAATCTCTTCAATCAAAGTTGAAACAGGATACGACGAATGAAAAAAAGTTGAAGGTACCGCCAACGGAGAGGCAACTAAACACCATCGCGAAGCGCAGGCGACAGGAAGCCAAGCAATTACTTGGTGCGCCGACTCTATCCAGGCCAGCTACGAAGCGGAACAGGATGAGCATTAATGGCCAGCCTCCCACGGCATCGCTTGCGCTATGGGCAGAAGATAATGAAATCTCGGCAAAAGATCTTGCTGCGGCTTATGGAGATGGGGTGAAGAATGGCATTATGAATGGCGCCGAAGAAGACAAGATTAATGAGGGCCTGGCAAAAGATGTGGAAATTGGACAGTATGTGGCCATGGACTGCGAAATGGTCGGTGTAGGAGGGGAAGAAGATCGATCAGTTCTCGCCCGAGTCAGTATTGTCAATTACAATGGTGCGCAAGTCTATGATTCTTTTGTGCGCCCAAAGGAGTTTGTCACAGACTGGAGGACGAAAGTTAGTGGGGTCAGCCCAAAGAACATGCCAACAGCGAGATCTTTCGAAGATGTCCAGGCAACCGTCGCCGAAATCCTCAAAGACAGTGTCCTCGTAGGACATGCCATAAAGAACGATCTGGATGTTCTGATGATAGGCCACCCTAAAAAAGATATCCGGGATACGTCGAGGTTCATCGGCTTCAGAAAATATGCCTCTGGGAGGACGCCGAGTTTGAAAAAACTAGCCAGCGAAGTCCTAGGCGTTCAGATACAGAGCGGAGCGCATTCCAGTGTTGAGGATGCCCGCGCAACTATGCTCTTATTCCGGAGGTTCAAACAACAATTCGATCTTGAGCACGCAAAGCGATTTCCACAACGGGTGAGGGTCGAGGGGAGCGTGGCAAAATCGGGAAAGAAAGGCAAGGGCAAGAAGTGAAGCTATTGGCCTTTGAGCATTATTACTCCGGTCTGCTTGATAGTTCTGGGTTGTGGCACTGTTGCAGGCCTACTTCTGCGACTACCCACAGGAATAATCTCATACTTGGGCAGTTCATAAAGGCATCAAACCCTCATATCGTCGGTCGCATGTAGGGCTTGCAACCGAGCGCCAAAGCCTTTGGTCAGCGGTGGGTTTCGCTCATGGCCACACCCAGATACTGCGTCTCCCATCTCAGCAACAGGTGGGATGGTTGTGTATTGATCGCTCCTAAACGATTGCCTAAACGGAAAGCCATTTGGGACCTTTATCACACCATCTATGAATTATCACCATCCTGCCGGCCATGCCGACTTGCTCTGTTGTATAAATTGCGCACACCTGCGGCTTCAGTGGTTTGGAGCCCCCAAGGCTCCGACATGGCGGAGACCATTCCATTCATATGTACTGGGCAATTTTTACCAAGCTGATAGATACTGGGGAGACAACCAGGAAGTATGCACCACAGGGCATGCTGTTCAGTTCCGGCATACTATCTATGTATTTGCAGTGTACTGGTGACTGACTACTAGGCAAGCGTTTATAGTAACTATGCCTATAAATAAGATAAATAAGACTTTATAATTATCTACAACTGGCGTATGACGCGCTTTTTTGGAGCTTACCACATGTGAAAGTGAATAGGAGGGCTCCTCTGGCCTGTGCACGCGCGTATAGTGGAACACGTGACCATGTGCTCCAGACGCGTTGTTCGCGACTTGGCTGGTACAATTGGAACGAAAGCTGGGACACGACTAAGAGTTTGCAAAGCGCAATCCCGACAGCTCTCCCCTCATTAAAAAATGCTTTCAATCCGAAAGAGCCATAAGCATCGCGGAAAGTGCACGCCAAACGCATTGCCATGTCGTATCAACCATAACGGCAGGGCCGAAGTATCGAAGAGATACTGGGCGCCTACTAAACACAGTGGTGGGAACCCACAAGATTTCGTACCAACAAGCCCAATACTAATTTGTTTTTACAGATGGCAAGGCCGTGTCATATTTCCGTGGCCGCCAATTGCATGGAAGAACTGTCAAGATCCCTCCTCAATACCAAGGCGTCGTGCTTTCCACCTCGGAGGCGCCAGAAGCGGCCAAGGCCCTATCAGGGTCCCATTCATACACAGGTGATAGCCAGGAGGAAGAGGAAGCTGGGAAAGGTTTAATGGAAGAGTTAACAGACTTCGACGAGTTCGTTATCTGGGGCCATGTAGCGTTGCCAGATGAAACAACAGATCCCTATCTCAGGGCAATAGAGGAGTACACTGCCTTTGCTGAAGTGGTATGTATCCTGATCCGGTGCTACTACATAAGCTGACTGTTATAGGTTCATACTGTGAAGGCGAAAGTGGAACAGAAATAGCAGTCGATAAAGTCATTGGATGTTGGCGTACTGGAATGGGCTGGGAGCTACGATTATTGAGGCGTCTTGTATGGCATTGGCAAATGTTGGATTAGCCTTATACTGGATTGAAGGCATTATGATATATATCTTGAGAAATTTTAGTCTATCGACACTGTAGGGCAGCTCAATCGCTGGATTCACCTGTGGCTCAGCAGCTGCCCCCTCACCTTCCTGTAATATATTATTCGCCTCGAGATTTACTGGAAAGAAAATTAATCTTGCTTCCTAAATTTAAATCGATGGATCTGAGCAAGCCCCAAAAAACAATCGAACAAGTGATTTTCCTTTCAAGTCTCCTACAGTAAGTAAAGCACTCCATACTCATTTTTTATCCTGGTGTTGAGTTATGACGGTAAATTATCGTTATCGTTATCGCTCAAAATACTCCTCACGGGGCACCGCGCTTCACATCCATTTCAACGCGTTTCCTTTCAAGTTATCGCGTCAAAGAAACGCGTGAATGCCAACCACTAGCCAGGAAGCTTATCATTTGCTTTCGCGACGAATAGAGGTGTTATAGCGGAAAGTTATGACGACAATAACGTCCCAAGATGCGACTTTCGATGTCCCTGACCCCACAGATTGGAAAGGGACAGCTCTTCAGGGCTTTGCTGCTGTTGAGTCTCCCATGCGTTGCCAAATCTGCAAAGAATTCATGACAACTCCAATGATGACGAGCTGTGGGCATACTTTTTGCTCGTTGTGTATCAGGAGATGCCTTGCGAATGACGGACTGTGTCCTGCTTGTCGGACTCGGGACCAGGAATTCAAACTTCGAGCGAACAAGAGCATGGACGAGGTCATCGAGTCATTCAAGCAAGTAAGAGCATCTGCTCTTGAAATCGCCCGGACGCCTCCACTCTCAGATCCAAGGGCACATAAACGCAAACGTGATGCGAGTATTAGTAATGTCCAGGACCTTGAAAAACGCAGAACAAGATCGTCAACACGCATAGCGTCCCAAGAACCTCTCGAGAGTCCGACGGAGGCTACATATATTGAACAGTCTGACGGGGCTAATGGTAAGCGCGTGGCACGGTCCGACGTCAAAAGTGAAGTGCGCGCGACTGACAGATACCTTTATATATAGAAGACGGCCTAGTGGCTTGTCCCATATGCTCAGCCCGTATGAAGGAGGTGTTAGTTAATGGTCATATTGACGCCTCACACATGAGCAGCGAACCAAACAATATATCAAGTCCTTCCGTCACTGCGAATCTCAGATTGCAGAGGCCTAGCTTCGAACCAACACCTCTTCCAACCCTAAACTACTCCCTCCTTAACGACACAAATTTGCGAAAGAAGCTCAAAGACCTAGGGATATCAAATATCGGAAACCGGCCAGCCCTCGAGCGGAGGCATAGAGAATGGTTGACACTCTGGAATGCTAACTGCGATGCCTCCAAACCTCGTTCCAAGGCCGAGTTACTACGTGAACTCGAGACATGGGAGAGAATCCAAGCTGGCCCGGGAACATCGAGGAATTATACCATAGGCAGCGGGGGATTGCCGATCGCAAGCAAGGATTTTAACACCACTGCCTGGTCATCGAAGCATGATTCAGAATATCACCGTCTAATAGAAGAGGCGGGACGAAATAGAAGACAGAAACCCAGTGGAGACGCCACTGCAACGTCTGAACCAGTTGGCGTGACAAACAACGTCTCTGGAGACAGCCTCAACGATGGGATCAAGGACCCCGTCGATTGACCGGCTTAACATTCAGTTATATTCTACTTCAAGGCCTCCCGCTCGTATGGGTGATATTATACATGAGAAACTGTCCAGCAAAGGCTACCAAACAAGAGCCAGGATCCCCTCTTCATAAAAACGACGTTTACAGAACTCGCGAGAGATATTAGATCAAGCCACGACCTCATCCAATTATACACTCTTGAAAATGAGCAGGATGGCAACAGATGCTCAAAAGCTATCGGGAGATGCATTTTCTGGTGATCGAGTACACATATCACCTCTTATCATAGCAAGTGTTCGACGACGTTATCCCAGAGCAGAGACACTCACAACTACAGTCGCGGGAAATACCCTTGATACCTTCTACTAAGGTTCATAGCAACAGTTGCTCCAATAATTTACTGTTCTCCTCGACTTGTCCTTCAGTGGCTTTTCCTGCAGTAGTCTGCTTCGACTGACTCACGTGAGGCTCAACTGCTGTTTCCAGCGCCCCAAGCCGCCGCTCCGTCTCTGCGGCTTCGTCTTCCTCCTTCCTTTCGTTTGATAGTCGTTCGGCCTCCTTCTTCTTGTCTCGATCTTCAAGTTCTAGAGCTTCTAGCTCGTCGTCCACCTCGCTCTCATCCACTGCTCCGCGATTCATCTCGGTGATCACATTACCAACCTCGTCGACTTGGGCCATTTGTTCCCCCAGTTGTGCGAGGACGTCATCAACTCTTTCAACGCCGCCAATCTCTTTATGTAGAGCTTTTAGCACGCCCGTGCTGCCCTCCATAATGCGCATGAGCTCAACTTGGTCTGCTGCCTCGCCAATCTTCGAATAGACTTCCTCGAGTTGACCGAGCACTGCGGATTGCTTCGCCAACTGAGACTCGGCAAGTCTCTTGGATCTAAGAGCTGCAATTGCAGAAACTCGGTTTTTGCGGCTCACGGCCTCCCGGGCAGTAGTAGATAGACTGTCGATTCTTGCAGCCAATGTCTCCAACTGTTTCTCAATGTCGAACATGAGATTCTTCAGAGACGCAATACTCGAATCTTCGTGTGTTATCTTAGGAGGTTGCGCGTCAGAGTGAGACTTGAATTTTATCGTCTGCCCATCATAATCGGCCAAGCCCTTGTCTCGTGAAATATACGTCAATAAGACCTCGAGATCTCTTTGTGATATGTGACGCTTGTCAGTAAGGACATCCCCATAGTCCCGATAAAACATCAGCTTTGAATATATCATGTCGACTCGCGACGTATGATTGCCCATTCGTCGTAAAACCTCTCTCGTAGCAGCTTCCACGTTCGATAGAACCACCAGTTCCTCAACAGATACTTTATCGCTGTCTCCATATCTGTCCATAAGTCCAAACTGTCTTAGCCCCCATGACACGGCCTGCCATGGCGTGCTGCTCCATGACCGTTGGTATATGCTCTCTTGAGCACTCATGAAGCTCTTCAGCGGCATCATCTCCTTTTTACCTGCGGCATCACGCAACACGGCTCCTAGCGCCAGAGGGCGGCCCCATTCCCTTGTTTCTAAAGCATGCATGAGACTTTCATCTACTCTCAGCACTAGGAGGTCTCCGGAAGCAGGGACACACCCTTCCCGCAATGCAGACGCTAGGCCTTTCTTCCATGCCTCAACATTCGCAGCAAAGCCATCAGGGTTTAAGTTTTGGAGCGCCCTGAAGTCAGAGTACAATGCTGGGAGTCGAGCCCTGTCGTATCGTCAGCAGGGGACGCATATCTTTCGCAACTGCTCCTTGTTACCTGCGGAACTGTTCATGGGTCGTCAAAAACTCAAAAAGCTCGCCCATAGTCAACAGAGCATATGGGTCTCTGAATTTGCTTCACAGATAGTCCCGCTTGTTATAGAGGAACCGTATCATGACCAAACTGGCACACCAGTAACTGCCTGGCTGAGTAGCCTTTATCTCAATAGGTACCAAACGCACGTGATTGATGGTTCCTGTGTGTAGCCTTCAAATCAAGGTATGAATAAAAAGTGTCCACGTTTCAGCCTCTACTTTGTGTTACCTCCGCCAACTCTATGAGTTAAAAATGTGTGGAATTGCAGGTTATTGTATACGAGGTTGCACTGGGAAATGAGACATTTGTTAATTCATGACGACGCATTCTACTATGTACTATAAAGATAAGAAGGCTGGTGATTTTTCCAGAGCGGTTTCAATATTAATAGAGTTAAATCATGAAAAATTATCCTCTTTAACTTCCTTGCCGCCCATGTCTTCTTGTACCATGTGCAACGGTGCTGTTTCTAGGCTTCCCATTGTCGGCATAGTGGCACCTATGAGGCTATTCCGGTGGGTTCGTGCGTGTAATGTTTCGCTCCCTTCAAAAGTTTCGGTTTCAATATCCTCAGAAACTTCCTGAGCATTCTGGTCCTCGCCAGAAAGTGATGCTCTCTTCAAGTCTTGTTCAAGTCCAAACAAGAATTCGTTCGCGGCGATAAACCCCGATATTCCCTTTTTGCCCGGCGAGACGTCATATACGCTTCGGACACGGCCCAGCAGTTTCTGAGCTTGAACATATTTACCTAAAGTAAGCCATTTATCGGCGGCCAAGATATCCCACAATGCCGATTTTCGGGATCGGCTTCCCCAGCCTCCAGACCCCGTCCCTTTACGAGACCTGTAACAAGTTGCAACCCTCTCCTTCATCAGGGCATCCCCCGTTGCTCCAAGTATGCTGCTTTCTATTATCTTTGTTCCCCATTTGGCGGCAGCCTCCGAGGCAGACTCGCCGCGGATTTTGAGCAATTCCATACTCAAAGTAAGGCACCGCAAGGCTCCGTATGGAGAGTTGCAACGTGTGAGGTATGAGTAACACGAAGCCTCCAGCATTTGGTCAACAGATTCTATTCTGACCTTGGAACTCATAGCCTGCGAGGCAAGGAGGGTGCTAACAGCAGCCATCTCGCTGGCAGCTGCATAATACTTCCACGCTTTGTCGTTATTGAAGTCGGATCTCAACAGCTCGTACACTGACTGTGCTAATTTCCAATCCCGTAGCATGAAGGCATAGTCGGCTAGTTTCCGCATTATTGATTCTGGCGTATCAGGCTGGTAAAACCCATGAACGGAATCATAGTTATTGCCGGACCCACCACCACCTGGGCCACCAGATGATGTCTTAGAGCCGTTTCCAAATACCGTCCACTTCTTAGAAAGGCTCATGAACCGGCCGCTGATCCCCCGGCGCCTCGATGCAACTTGGTCATTCCACGTCGATATACACCTTTCCATTGATGGTACTACAGATTGAGTAACCATCTCCCGAATGAACGTGGTAATCGCTGTAGCGTCCGACTCAAAAATGCAAGGGGGAGCGATATCTAGTCCGTCTTGGTCTTCTCTTGTTTGGATATCCAGCAGTTCCTCGGTAGCTGACATCCACTCGCTAGTAGGGAGAGGTATGCTATCGTCATCTGTGGCGACACAACGGCTGCTTCGCAGCCTCAGAAGATGGCAATGTAGACCGAAATGGCGTTTCATCTGGTCGAACAAACTCATAGCCTTGCCTATATCATCTCGTTCCTCGTCATGCACGAGAACATAATAGCGTAAATACTCGCCATTCACCCATGACGGCAATCGCTTTTCACCCCTAGTTGCCTCTTCATAGAGCCGACGAAGTTCTTCTATCGGGTTAGGGTTGCGTGAACTTATTGCGATGATACACGCAACTGGATGTGAGAATGTTTCATGTGGAGCTAATGGTATTCCTGAAAGGAGTCTCCGAAGATACAACGAGTAGAAGGGCGATAATTCAGATTCAGATGCGGGTAAGATTTTCCTTGTTAGGTGCTCTTGATATCCCGCGCCAGGGAAATGCTCTGCATATTCCAGGTGCAAGTCAACCACATTTTCAACGGCGTCTATATTCCCCCCTGTCGCAGTGAATTGATCTTCGGTGAGGTGCTGCTCAGTCTGCTTTGGTAATTGTGCAGTGGAATTCTTTAGGTTTTCTGACTGTACAGGACGCTCGTATCCGCTCCCAAGCTGTATGAAGCGCACCGAGAAATCTTCGCAGATCCTGCTTGCACCGATGCTATCCCGAATGATCACTTTCCCCTGGACATGGTCACCAAATGGTCGTAGCAGCTGCCACAGACCTCGCGAAAACCCCTTTTCTCCTATAAGATCATCTGTATCCTGGGACGGGAATACAGCAATATGGGGTACGAAAGCGTGTGCTATTAGAGGCCTTGGGTCATCTTCATCACTAGCAGGCCGGTCGTGTGAGGCGCCTTCGTGAGGTGTCCCGCCGCCAAATATTGATCCAGAAGGTATTCTGGGTGTCGTTATGCCTGTACTAGGTGATAGAGGCCGTGAACCAGGCGGTGTTGTCGCCGCAAATAAGACGGAAGCGGCAGCGTTGGGTCTGTATGGTAGGCTTGATATAGAAGATGCTGGGGATTGTAAATCTGCATTATCTCTTGTCCGCGGTAGCCTCGCTGATGAGGAGCTGGCTGCTAGGGAGGGCGACTGTCCAAGAGGAGCTCCATCATTGATTGATGTCATGAAGGCCGACCGACCCGGGTGTTGGAGAGAGTGGGGTGTGCAGTTCGGAACAGATAGGCTCGATCCTCAATTTTGAAGTCTCATTCAAAGCCGAAGTTATCAACTACCATTCGAAACTGTAATTGATCAACTACCAGTTGTGCTACATGGTCAAGTCAGCCTCGTTGACTCGTCTATCTGTAGGAACAACTATCTGCTGACGGGACTGGAGTACTGTACTCTACAAGGCATGCTCCGGATTCAAAGACGAAGATACCAAGAACGAAAGAGTATAAATCAAATGGCATCGTATAGTGTCTTGACAAATACCGAAGTTGTCGCTATTGCAAAAAGGCAAGGCCTGTTGCGACTGCGGACTATGGCAAGACGTTGGGTGGTGGTTGACGATCTTTATGGAACCATTTACCATTCACTCCCGTCGGCGGCGACCTTTACTATTCGTTAATTAAGGTTCCTGGCGGTGGTTGCTGAAAGTACCACACATGTGCTTTGTACTCCAAAGTATACTTACAGGTACATGTTCCGTTCAAACGACCCCCACCAAATATTTCCCATTTATTTACCTTCAACTCTCCACATCCAAACCGCCCTCTGCCACCCCTCTTACCCCTATTTCACTCTGCACTTCAGCTTATACCATAAATATAATGAAGTTCCTCCTACGCTTTACATGACTATCTCATATTCGATACCTTCCCGCCGCTTCATATCTTGCTCTGCATTATCATCAAGTGGGCGATCGTTCCGCCTTGTGACTCAACCTACGTCCCTCAAGCACCCAAGTTTGCACGGAAGTCGGGGCTTCAGGAAGATCTCACGAAAAACCATCATGGCCAGCGCCAGCATGGATCAGGCGACTTTGCCTCCTGAGGATGTCGTAGCAACTGCTCGAATTACGCTTACTCCCCAGGAGTCCAAACTACGGAACCTGTTGCTCGATGTTGCTCGGTATATCGACGAGTCGAAGGAGATCAAGGAACGGCTGGAGCTTCGATTCGCCGGGGGCTGGGTGCGGGACAAGCTTCTGGCTATTCCAAGCAAAGATATTGATACTGCTATAAATTCAATGACGGGTTATGCGTTTAGCCTCAAGATGAAGGAGTACCTTGACGTCCCAGAGAATCGGCTTAAGCATGGGATTCAGAACGTCTCGAACCTCCACAAGATAGCAGCAAATCCAGAGAAGTCGAAACATCTCGAGACCGTCACCACGAAACTATTGGGCTATGACCTTGATTTTGTGAACTTACGAAAGGAAACATATACTGTTGATAGCAGGAATCCACAGATGGAATTTGGAACCGCAAGAGAAGATGCTTTACGCCGAGATGCAACTATCAACGCGCTGTTTTACAACATCCACACAGATGAGGTGGAAGATTTCGCAGGAGGTCTGGCAGACCTTGACGCAAGGCTAATCAGAACTCCTCTTGAGCCACACCAGACCTTCGTCGACGACCCGCTTCGCGTCTTGAGATTAATTCGTTTTGCAAGTCGGCTCAATTTCACAATAGACACAGACTCAGAGGTGTCTATGGGTGATCCGGCAATTCTGGAAGCTTTAAAACTGAAAATCAGTAGAGAAAGGGTTGGCGTAGAGATAGAGAAGATGCTGGGTGGTCAGTTAACTCCTCCGAAACTCCAACTTTTGATACTAAAGAAAATCACAGACAATAACACCCGTACTGCTTTCGACCTGATTGATCGGTTGGGCCTGTACACGACTATATTCACCAATCCTACTTCAGAGCAATTTCCTCAGGTTGACACTAGCAACTGGAAAAATGCATATAATTGTCTCGACCTCATCAAGTCTAACGAGTCTCCTGCGTCCATTTATAAACTACTTGTTCGTTCTGATGAATCTGAAGCTGTTGCTTGGATCCTTGCGGCGTTATCACCTTGGGCACCTCTTGGGTCCCCTCCCAAACCCCCTGGAGGCAAGCTACCACTGCCATATGCCACATTTGCTGCGAGGGAAGGCATCAAGTCAAATAACAAAACTTGTGATATTGTTACGGGAGCTTCTAGGCATTTTCGCGAAATTATCAACCTAAAAAAAGCTGTACTGGCAAAGGAGCCATACGTATATGAACGTGACACACTGGGAATGACAATTCGTCGATGGGATGCCAATGGGGGTCAATGGAAGCTCCACGTCGTTCTAGCCATACTCGTGGAGTCTATGGGGACGGATGTCAGTGCTGGTATGCCTGTGTCCTTGTTTGCATTAAGAAAAAGTCACTAATTATCTGCTAGGGTATGATAGCTTTCTTCAACAGTGGCAGAGGTTTCTGGATCATATTATTGACATGGACTTGTTGGAGGCGGCAACGTGTAAGCGTATTATAGATGGGAAACAATTATCAAAAGAACTCAAGGCTAAACCAGGGGTATGGATGGCGGCAGCGTTGGATTTGGTCATGGCCTGGCAGTTCCGTAACCCTACAGAGACAGATCCTCGTGGTGCGATTGAGGAGGTAATGAGGAAGAGAGAGGAACTTAAAATTCCCATTATATAGGCAATACTAACTTCTCTACCGACCTTTTTGATCATAGATATTTGTGGTGGTTGGTATGGATTGATAGTTGAAGTTGAGTTAGGTGTAAATTTAGGGGTAATGGTGATAATTCCGGGTCCATGTAAATTTGTATTTGGCGTCAGTCACTACACAGTACGTAAATGTGTGTCATCACGTGGCACATGTATATTCCAGAAATATGAGGTTTTGACTTTGGAGATATTGCTGGTGGCCCCATGTCCATAATACAAACTACGCCTGCACCAGATAAACTCATTCTACAGCACTTTTGGTGTTTCCTGCTGTTTGAGTGAGCAAACCCATCGCCAATTATCCAAAAACCGTTAACCAACATTGAATATCTCCCGAGTGGCCTCTTACCACAAAAGCACCACACAATCACGACACTGTATCTGCAAAATATGACCTTGCTGTTTGGTTCAGCCCAGAAAATTGTCACTGAGCAAGTTAATAAGTGGGTTACTATCGATGATGTTGCCACCTTGGTTGTACCGTTAAATGGTAATTATGCCCTGACTTTTGACTTCCTCGTTGAAATAGCGTTAACAAACTCATGCCTGACAGCTCTACCACCAAAATATAGTATTCGTCAACTGAACGATGGGCTTATCCAGTTACCAGAACCCTCTCAGGCTGAGGTGAGCGATACGCACTCCATGGTTCATATCCCACTAACTAGGATATGTATCAGAAAACAGCCAAAGCTGCAATTCTTGAACGCTGCCTGGAAAGTCGCGAAAGGCTGACCCTAGAAGATAATGACCCAGTGGCCATTCAGAAATTAATAGCTTGGCTCATTGAAACTATACGACCGGATGGTGCATGTTTCCTCGACGCGTCGTTTGACGAAGGTTACTATGCTCGCAATCCTGCCTCAACTGGGCATTGCTAACCATTTCATCAGCCAATCCAGCGAAAATAGGTAAAGCTAGGGCCGAATGGAGATTCACATCTATATTCGCCCTGAAGTCGATAAAAAAATTGGTATCATATGGCTTGATATCAGAAGCAAATACTCTGTCAGAGGTTTTGTTAAGTTTGCTTGCCTTTACTCAGCTGGGCGATACCTGGAATTCCAAGCCAGCGTATGAGATTTCAATGGATGCTTTGGATCACCAGCCACGGGAAGTACTTACAGGGGCATTTACTGTCGACTACGTTCTAAAAGGGTTCATACGCCCTTTGTTCGCGAAGTCGACTCCGCGGACAGTAACATCCCAGGGAAGAAAGGCACCAAATGAGAACCTGGGTAATCGAATTACAGAGTTGGCAAGCAGCCCTGATGCGATATCAAAGCCGTGGAAATGCAGAGATATTCATGCAGTGACGGTGTTTAAGTGGGTGGTCACTAGAGCTGATGTAAGGTCGGAAGTCATTGAAATCATCAACATACTAACACCTACTAGGAGGGCCTGGTGTCTAATAACTGGCACTTGTTCATCCCGCCGTTGATGACTCTTTTAGATGACCCCACAACTTCTGTGAGAGCATCGGGGTTAACCATTTTATCTGAATTTTTGAAGAAAACTCCACCAAGAATGCTCGTCCAGACCGGCCTTAGCGATTTACTTGAAGAAGCACTTATGCCGACTCTATCATTTCTACCCACCCTAACTCCCGTCGCAGAGTCGCAGTTGCTACTTCAGAAGGCATATGCTGCTCTCTTGGAACTTGGGGATATTCGTTACGCGTCCGAGGATAGTAAACCTGAAAGGAATCGATTTTACGACAGACTGATTCGTGAAGGGGTTTTTAATGGGATTCACCACTGTGGAGATATAACGATCATACTAGAGCTATTACTCGGCGAAATGAACGAAATAATAAACCGCCTTCACATTTACTCCATCAAGCATGCCAAGGTTTGTAATATTTCGAGTTACTTGAATAATCAAACTAATGTTCACGCAGGATATCCTGCCATTACTTTCAGCTGTCCTGGTGGATCCATTCGCACCCTCTAATCCTGCCCTTCTTCTACGAGGAATAAAGACTATTCAGACCATGATCCTAAATTGCTGGCCAATACTCTCCGAAGAGCACCATCGAGTTCAGATTGTCAAAGCACTATCCATTTGCTGGATAAATCTAACTGAAGAAATCACGAACAGTGGCAGTGAAGATGTAAAACGTGGACTTGATCAACTCAAACAGGAGCTGCAGATATCGGCCGCATTGCTTTGCAGGTCTACTGGGGTAATAGCCAGCCAAGAAATGACCCTCACAGACGTTGTAAATGTCTACCCTGACCTTGCGAATTTATTCAAACTGGAATAGAATATATTATATTACATATTCAATACCGGCTTACAAACAGCGCCTGGAGATCATTTCGGATAGGCACAATTGAATGCAATGAACATCGCAGACTGGCCCATACGCCGCGTCCTCATGTGAAATTTGAGGCAAGTGAAGTATTTTTCGGGGCAAGGCCCAAAGTTCTAGCGAACTTAGAACTCCAAATCCAGTGTCCTGGTGTCTTAGTGGTCACCCAAAACACATGACATAGATAGATTCAGTCAATGGGTTGCTGCTTGAACAACGATTTCCCGTTATGCCATTTACGGTATGCTTTGTACCTCTTCTTCTGGGCATCCTCGTTGGTGACCGTGAGTGGATTATCGGGGACAGTTAGAAAGTCGGAAAAATCTCTCAAATCCTCCTCAAGAGTATACGAAAGAGAGTTTGATTCCTGCCACGCGCCACTTACATAATCCAGATATTCAACATCAATATCTGCTGGCGTTTCAGTCGAGACGACAAGTGGTAATGTCTGCGGGTGATTAATGTACCGCGCATAATCTTCCGCTTCTTGATCCGTGACAAATGGATTTAGTGAATCCTGAACGACTTGTTTGAATGTAAGCGGGGCCGTTTTAGACAAATCAAGCGCTGGTAGCTTCTGGCTTGACTGTGATAAGTGTATCTTTGTAGACCGAGGCTCCATCATAGTTCCATGGTTCATGGAAGCTTTCTCGTCGATCGGTTGAAGCCAGCGTTGCATTGGCGTCCGTTTTGTGGTTCCCGGGCTGACGGAGGTGTCATCGTCGTGTTTGTCCCGAGTATCTAAATTGGCAGCTTGGTTTACTGCCGCTCTTTTGTCCGGTACCGCTTGATTTATCTCTGTTCGAACCCTGAATGGACTCAAGTCATACCTCCCTTCTTGGGTAGACCTGCCGGGTGTGTAGCGTACAGTCGAATTCATATTATAGGAAAATATTTTCAAGAACGAGGAAAGAGCGAGAGGTTTATAATACTCTAGCCAGTAATCGTCGAAACCATAGTGTGTATCGTCGGTGGTTCTCGATGTTAATAATAGCGCATCAGTTGGCATTTTCCTCTCGGCCAGATATTCCGGGGTGTACCAAGAGATGTAGTTCCGACGTTGTTTCCCAGACCAAGCTCTCGGATCAGCATGATGCAGGTAGTAATCTGTCACTAGATCCCAAAGCATTGGTTGTCCCTGGGTAAAAATGTAATTGCCAAGGAAGAGGTTGTATGCCTCTTGCCGCTGACCATCGAGAAAAGAGTTGTTATAGTACCTCTTGAAACTTTCCACCATATCCCTGGAGTGACTTGTCCACTGGTTTATTTTACGATATGTTTCCATGGTATTGACGAGTTGGGAGCCTCCGTATTGAACGGCAATGGTGTCGCCGTGATCATGATACATATGGGTAAAGAGATTGACAGCGTCTGTATCATAATCGATAGAGGTCCCGGCAATAATGCCCAATGCGTGGAGCTGATATCCTAGAGCCCGCTTTCCAATAACAAACTGGGCTGCGTTGGTACGATCAAGACAATCGATACAGTTAGTTCTTGCAACCCCGTTTTGTATTGTAGGCAGGGTGGCCTTGCCGTCTCCATTCCGAAAGAGACCAGTAGTGGTAACAACTTCCTCCGCAATAGCTTCAAGTGTCCCTATAACATCTTGATCACGGCTTTTGGATGCTCGGCTCATGTCCCACGCCTTGTGTATGATTTTTTTGCCCTCCGGTAGGGACTGATTTAGATATTTTATAGCACTCGTAAACTCATGTAATAACTTCGACTCGCGAGGAATCCTCTCTCGAGACTTTACCAGGTTAAGGACGTAAACTGGGGCGCCGTATCGCTGAAATAAGTTATCAAAATGAAGGGCTGCCGCGCTGTAGAACGGGTCTACCAGATTCAGTTCGATGGGTGGTTTCGGTGTCACTCCGGTACTATCCTGAGTCCAGTATAGGGGTATGCTTCCTCGATGTTGGACGTATGAAGTATAATTTGGGCTGGCAAATAGTTTAGGACCCGGTGCATGGAACGAAGTGGTCAGCCCCTCAGCAACTATCTGCTCGGTTTCGACATCATTGGCAACGTAGCCCTTCACAACTTTTAGTGAGGAACTAAAGATATATGGTTGAGCTTACCAGATCATTTGCCCCGCGTTTCAGGAATCGGGCCCCAGCAAAGAAGCGCGATCTTCTTGCAATGATTGTAATGTAAACGGTCCGGCCGTATATTGAAAGGGCTGTAGAGTTAGCACGTATTCGACAATGATATATGCAGCGCCATACCGGCTTGATCCATGTAGCCATGGATTATCGGAAGACACCAGTCGTAAGTGTTCTTCAGTGCCACTGTAGCAGGCCTCAACAGGTAGTTGTTCCAAACAAACATGTCATTGTATTCAGGCGGGTAAGGGCGAGGAAGGTTTTGAGCCATGGCGTCGCGTTCCTTTAGGATATTGTGTTGGAGTGTGTGCGTTATATCGTATGAATAGCTGAAGTAAAACGAACGCGACAAGTCAAGATTATTTAAAATCCCCAAAAATCTTGTCTCCTCTGCGTTCCGCGAATCTGGTTTGAATCTGGAATTCTGGGAAGTGACGAGGGGCACAAGCTCCGTACCATCTATTTGATAGACATAATGCCCCCCAATCATAGCTACTTGGCTTCTCTTGGTAATCAAAAGCATATAATAAGTTCCAGTGAATCGGACAAAACCGAGCAGGCCCCATGTGCTGCATTTAAGTTTCATCCCCCCAGTGCTTTTGTTGCCGTCGCCCACGGTACTCAATAATTCGCTCATCTCCTTTTTCGTATATACAATGCCATCTTCTGATACGCTCAGGTTCCCAACGTCCGAATTACGGTCGATTTTCAGAATCCGGAATCTCTGATCCATGATATCGGCGCCCACGAGATAGTACCTCGTCGCTGTTTCGTACACTGTGAATTTGTGCATCTTACAAACCCCTTGGTCACCACTCTTTTCGTGCAGCGCGCCTTTACCCCTTTTTTGTTCAAGGCTGGGACCGGGGAAGCTTTGGGAAGAGCCCAAAATAACTGGCTTGTCGTACGACTCATTGTCCTGGGTCAACCTGGCAGATGAAGGTTGACTTTCATCTTCGACATGATTTGGTAGGTTGCTGTGGAGCGGGGACAAACCCGGCTCAGTCAGAGGGTCCCCCGCAACGACATCGTTAGAGGCGGATGCTGTCAGAGGGTGCATGGCGGATGCTGATTCGAACGTGTCATCGGTTGGCTGTGCACGATCACAGGTTTCATCCTGGAATTGTCCCGCAACGTCTTGACGGCCCAGCTGCCCCGAGGATTGTCCCCGAGATTCTTCGCCGATATCATCAAAAGCCCCTGTCATGTTAAAGACGCCTCTGCTGCAGCAATCTAGTCAGCTACTGGCGCCGTCGTGTTTGTGAGCTTTGAAAGCTGCTTTGCCATGCTGCGGTCAAACCATACGCAGGTTTCACAGTTGCCTCCTGAAAATCCTGCAGGGCATACTTTTGCAGGACAATGTTTAGAAACCACGACGATACCGAGGATACCAAGTGACGTCTAGCCATCAAGGTTGTCCAGTATTGAAGCCAACGACCTCCAACGCACGGACCATACAGATTAAGCTACGATAATCGATAATCGATAATCGAGCATGTACAGGGCTGTCTATAGTGACCCACCTTCCGACTCCCATAACTACATTGCCTGTAACTCTACCTTGCGACGACCCGACTCTACTCAAAACTCTACTCGTTCACAACCCCCCAAAGTCTCAACACAAACCTCACCATCTACCCCCTCTTTGCAGATTGCGGATTTTCTGCAATGGCTAATATATCCTCCCCTCCAAGCGCTACGTACGTGTCATTGCACACCGACACGTTTGTTTCGCTGCTAACCATGATAAAGCGTATATGTCCGCAACCTGGAAGAGCATATTAAAGTCGATCAACTGAAAGAAGCGCTCACGGAGCTGTTCTCGGAATATGGCGAAATTATAGATATCGTCGCGAAGACAAACCTGAAGGCAAAGGGCCAGGCGTTCGTCGTATTTGACACTGTCGAATCTGCCCAAAAGGCTATCGATGAAGTCCAAGGCTTCGAGCTTTTCGAAAAACCCATGCAGCTCGCGTTTGCAAGAACAAGGAGTGATGCGACGGTTAAGAGGACTGGCGACGAAGAAGAATACGAATCTCACAAGAGGAAGCGCCTCGCTGAAAAGGGTAAGTCATATTGATAGTATTTCGGAGGAGGTTACTGATTCGAAGGACCATTAGATAAGAAGAAGTCCGTGGAGGCCGCCGAAGAAGCCAAGAAGCTGAAGATCACAGCGGCAGCTGCTGGGAATGCTGCGGATGTGACTTCTCGACCTATCAAAGCAACAAGAGGCGCTGGTTTACGTTCCTCAAATGCGGCCACCAGTGCAGTGGTTCCAGATGAATATCTGCCTCCGAACAAGATCCTCTTCGTACAGAACGTCCCGGACGAGTACGATATTGATGCTTTAACCAGCATCTTTGGAAGATTCGAAGGATTTAGGGAAGTTCGTTTGGTCCCAGGTCGCCGTGGTATTGCCTTCGTCGAATATGAGGCAGAGGCTGGTGCCATAAGTGCGAAGGAAAACACAGCCGGTGTGGCCCTGGGGGAAACCGGCCAGGCCATAAAAGTCACTTATCAGAGGCAGTGAGGAAAAGAATGTTTGTCAATATAAAATTGATCCTATGAACAACAGAAATGTATATAATGTGTGCCTTTGGGTGTGAGCTTGCCACATGACAGGGACCACTATCCATAACACATTTGAAACCTGTTTAACAATTGTTCAGAATATGACATCCGCGTCCTCTTGCTCCCCAAGAATATCTGCATTATCTGAGAGTCCATCGCCGCCGTTGTCAGCAGCGCCATCTTTCTCCCTCTTTGCTGCCATCTCGGCATCGGCAGCGGCGACGTCTCTTTGCTTCTTGTTCGCAACCTAAACCTAGCGTAAGCAACGTAAATAGTTTATATGACCCCAAGCCTACCTTCTTAAGCCGATAAAATTCTTCTCTATCTAGCTCATCGAGCTCCGAATTAATATCTGGGAAGGGTTAATGCTGTCATCTCAAATGCTAGTGGGAAGACGGTCTAAACTGACATTTAATCGTATTTTCAGTACGTGGAATGATGACATGTTCACTGATATAGGTTAGCCAGGGTTGATTAGTAAAATGATATATACCGACATGGCATTCACTATGATGGTCAGCAAAAGAGTCGAGAGATTGGGGTTGCAATAGAACGAACCTCTGCGGTTTACAACTTTGATAACCTCATCCAATATCACAAAAGCTGTCTTGATTCGAGCGTTAGACATGCTCGTACGAGGCTGTCAAATAGAAGGCGGTACCTGTAAACTTGCAAGTTCAACCAGCGTCTCAACAGCCCGGGCGTACGTCTCCCTGCATCTTTGGACCTGCTGCCCGCCCTTTCCTAACCCCGTCAACCCAAAATCGTTGTTTCCTTCCGTCGTATAGCTTTCAAAAGCAGGCAGAAAAACACCAGAAACGTTCTCTTGCTTCGTTCGGATACGAAAGCGTGCGGATTTAGCAGACTCCTGAACCTGGTAACCAATATCGCCGCCAACAGCATAAGTTACTTCCGCAAGTGAAAATGCTGCTATCTGCATAACTCGTCCCATTTTGCGTTTGGCTTCGTCAATTCGACGGGTTATCTCTAGCAAGGGGTGTTAGTAGAGTGTCGAAATGCGACCCATTATATGCTACCTCTGAAACGCCTCGAGTCTATTGTTAGCCAAAGCTGAAGACGAAAGGTAGGGAATACATACTTCGTTAATGCTTCGCTCTTGCGCTTTAACAGACTGTGGCCTGTCTCAGCTCCCTTGAGTTTGGCCTTCATCAACCCCAGCGTTTGCCTCGTAGGGAAGACAGCCTCTCGGTCCTTAAATGAGCTGCGTTAGCCAGCGCTTCGTGACTGAGCACTCAGGTATATTACCGTAGCTCCTGACATTTTGAGAAAGGGTATAAATTGCTAGAAAAAAGAGTTCAATGGCCGTTACGGCGAAATACTTCCTCCAGCTAAGCTTGATTGTCTCGCTGAGTTGCTTCCAGCGGACATTATTCGAAGCACGATACAAGCAAGCTGGACATGCCCAGTGGGTTGCTCCCAAGATAAGGCGGTTGCTGGAACAGGGATACTGCCTCACCGCCTAGCCGATATGGTTTAGCGTGGCAAGCGCCTGTTCAATGCCCAAACTGTCTCGGACTCGTCGTGAGCCGCGCGCGTCCTCTAAATTATAGCTTCATTGGCTTTAATATCAATTATCGAAAGGATATTGATACAAGACTCTCTTAAGCATCATCAGCGCGCCCGGCGCGGGATTTCCTGCGCTTAAAGTGGGCGAGGACTGAAACGATGACCGCTGCAATGGCGCGTGGAAAGGTTTCGCGGGGACAACCTGATCTATATCTCATTGTACGTATGACCCTTACTCGTGGCCGTTGGGCATTGCTGACTTCAAGGCAGTCGGAAGAAGATACTATTTACGAGCAAGATATACTTCGCGACCCTGAAAGCATCAAGCCATGGCTGGGATATATAAATTTCAAGCTGCGACATGGAAGTTTACACGAACAAGCATATGTCCTTGAACGTGCGTGCTTGCAGTTGCCACGGTCATATAAGCTATGGCGAATGGTAAGGATGATAACATGCAGACCATTCTGGGCTATGCTAACTGTATCAGTATCTCTCTATCAGAACGAAGCACCTTCGAAAGCTCAACCCGGCCATCTTCGCCGCAGAGTTCGCGAAAGTGAATTCATTGTTCGAGAAGGCTCTTGTTCTCTTAAACAAAATGCCTAAGATATGGGAGATGTATCTTCAATTCCTATTGCTTCAGCCACTTGTAACACTCACACGCCGCACATTCGATAGAGCTCTACGAGCGCTGCCTATCACTCAACACAACAAGATATGGGCCCTTTACCGACCATTCGCAAATTCCGCAACCGGACAGACTGCCGTTAAAATTTGGCGACGATATATGCAAATACACCCGGAAGATGCTGAAGACTTCATCGAACTGTTGGTCGAAGAGAGGCTTTACACGGAGGCGATTAAGATGTATATGAACATTCTCAACAATACTAAGTTTCGAAGCAAGCATGGAAAGGGGCACTACCAGCTTTGGAATGAAATGATCGACCTCCTCGTTACCCATGCCAGGCTCGTCGAAACAGGATATGAACATGGCATTGATGTTGAAAGCATTATCAGAAGTGGCATTGAGAGGTTTTCGGACCAAAGAGGCAAGCTATGGTCTGGCCTAGCTACATATTGGATCACTCGTGGAAGCTTTGAGAAGGCAAGGGACATTTTTGAAGAGGCAATAATAACAGTTATGACTGTTCGCGACTTCACGCTGGTTTTCGACTCATACACAGAATTCGAAGAATCAGTCATTGGGGCACTGATGGACTCTGCGGCCAATCGCTCAGGCAGAGGGGCTGTGGATGAAGACGCAGATTTTGATTTAGATATCAGAATGATGCGGTTCGAGCAATTAATGGACAGACGGCCATTCCTTGTGAATGATGTCCTATTGCGGCAGAACCCAAACAATGTGCCTGAGTGGGAGAAACGAGTCGCTCTCTGGGGTGACAACAAGCGTGAAGTGGTTCAAACATATACCGACGCCATCGCTGCGGTGCAGCCGAAGAAAGCAATTGGCCAGTTTCACGAACTTTGGGTCAATTATGCTAAGGTCTATGAGAACGGCGGGGATTTGCGAGACGCTCGGCTTATATTGGAGAAGGCTGTAAAGGTTCCTTTCAAGTCAGTAGCAGAGCTAGCGGAATTGTGGATAGAGTGGGCCGAGATGGAGCTGAGAAATGAGAATTTCGAGGGAGCCGTCAATGTCATGGCCAAAGCGGTACAAGCACCAAAACGATCAACAGTGGATTATTTCGATGAATCACTCTCGCCACAACAGCGAGTTCACAAAAGCTGGAAGCTTTGGAGCTTTTATGTCGATCTCGTTGAGAGTGTCAGCACTCTTGAGGAGACCAGGAACATATATGAACGGATATTTGAGCTTCGAATCGCTACACCGCAGACAGTTGTCAATTATGCAAACCTTTTGGAGGAAAGCAAATATTTTGAAGAGTCATTCAAGATCTATGAACGAGGCTTGGATTTGTTCAGTTATCCGGTAGCTTTTGAACTCTGGAACTTATATCTCACCAAGGCTGTCGACCGGAAAATTAGTATTGAACGGCTACGGGATCTTTTTGAGCAGGCTGTTGAAGGATGCCCTCCACGCTTCGCCAAAGTGCTATATCTCATGTATGGTAATCTTGAGGAGGATCGAGGCTTGGCACGACATGCAATGCGCATATATGAGCGTGCTACAAGAGCAGTTTCGGATGAAGATCGCGCAGACATGTTCAACTTTTATATTACGAAATCCGCGTCGAACTTTGGGTTGCCATCCACGAGACCCATTTACGAGCATGCCATTGCTGCCCTTCCTGACAGCGATGCCAGGGACATGTGCCTAAAGTTTGCCGATATGGAGAAGAGGTTAGGTGAAATTGATAGAGCGAGAGCGATATATGGGCATGCATCGCAATTCTGCGACCCTCGAACGAGTCCGACCTTCTGGTCCAAATGGGAAGCTTTCGAAGTTCAACATGGAAATGAGGATACTTTTAAGGAAATGCTCCGTATCAAGCGCAGCGTACAAGCCCAGTACAACACAGACGTCAACTTCATTGCTTCCCAGGCCCTGGCAAGAAGCCACGCAAGCCCCAATGGCAAAGGCGATGATAGTCACGAAGATGCCATGGCGGCCCTGGAACGAGAAGCACGTGCGCCTGTCGGGTTTGTTGCTGCTAGCACTGGCCCATCACAGGGCAAAACTGCTATCGAACCAACCGTGGTTGCGAATCCAGATGAAATTGATGTTGATGGCATAGGGGAGGAAGACTGAGCTAAGCACGGCGCTTATAGATAAGAATAGGGGAGTAAAGGATATCATCAAGGCATAACTCAACATAGTTAGGTGAAATACTAAGTAATTTGTTTCCGGAGTAGGCCGAACTGCACTTCACTGACGCTCCTTGACTTTTTGAAATTCCTGGTTGGGGCGACAATATGTTAGCGAATGCAACTCCGCCCACCGCGTCCTGATGTACCTCGCATATTCACTATTGTATGCGTGTAGGTCTTCCCTAAAATGGTACTACTAACTTACCTAACGCTATTGAGTGTGTACGTACATATATATGTGCAGTTGTGTAATTGCGCCTTTTCTGCACTATATTAAGTGGACCAGCCAGATTGTTGTAGATATGAGATTGCCACCTAAAATCCAGGCAATATTAAAACTACGGCTAATGACAGAATTGCCACCCAAATTATCGAAAATGACAGAACTGCCACCTAACTGTTTCAAAATGACAGTATTGCCACCCTACGCTTACCGCTTTTGTCACGTGACCTATAAATCCATGTGATGCTTATAAATTATCACATGATTATGATAAAATATCACATGACTATATATATTATATATTTATTAACTTAATTACTATATAATATGCTACGTAAATTACTAACTTAATTACAAACCTAATTACTACTTAATATGCCCTTTAAATTACTAACTTAAGTACTATGCCAAATATACTAAATATATCAAATATGCCAAATATGTCAAATATATCAAATAAATTGTTAAATAAATTGCCAAATATCAAATATGTCAAATATACCAAATATACCAAATAACATGTCAAATAAATTGTTAAATATGCTAAGTAAAATATTAAATAAAATGTAATAAGTTAACTATTCCATCTCTTTAATTACCCTAGCTATTTTATATCAACCATAATAGTATCACACGGCTAAGCTTGTGTTAAGTTATTACCTAGTAATGAGCCCTATAGGCGAATTCTAGAAGGATCTATGTGGCAAACAGGTGGCAAATAGGTGGCAAACCTATGGCAAACCTATGGCAAATATATGATATCATGGTATTCTATATGACTCATATATATTCTATATGATATAATAATGAGGTCATTGATTAGAAATCGAATTTGCCATAAGAACCTTCTAGAATCAAGATATTATGTATATAAGGACCCTTATGGTCGCAAGTTAGTTTGTTCTTTAAGTCAACAATTCAATTAATTCTTACATACAATAAGTTATCACTCTTTGTGTACACACCTACCAAGACCATCCACTCCACCGATATTGCCATATTCCTACATGGTAGCAATTGGTTTATAGTGTACACTATTGGCTTCTAATTCAATATTGTAAAGTGCTTTTAAGCCACACATTACGGCTTTTTAGGTTAACTTAGCCCCTTGACTTCTACAGTACATTCCACCTTATACATTAACTTAACTTAAGCCTATGGCCTGCATCCCTGAGACTAAGTCTGGTTGAGTGAATAAAACCAGACCTCTAGAAGCTATAAGTGTGCGTTTCCGCCACCCATAACGGGTCTTATAAGCAATACTCTCATACCAAGGTGCCCAAGCTCAGCTGGCTAGAATAGTAGGCTTACTAGACTGGTTTTGACTAAGAAGTGGCTCTTAAGTTAGTTAATTATATATCACATTATCCATTAGGTGTGTGAGATAAGTTAACTTAGTACCTTAATTTACAATTTAATTTGTAATACTATAAGGGAACAGATTAGCAATATAGCAGATTATTGGTGTATAATCTAAGGCTATTTAAGTCCTATATATAGGCACATTATAAGACCTATTTTAATAGGCATATATTTCGGAATTACCTATATTATAAAGCTTATAAAGCTTAATCTATAGCTTAAATAGGAGCTCTATTCTTATAAGAACTCTTAAGCTATACGTGGTTAACTTATTGCCACTGTTGTCTATTAAGCCCTACATTAAGGAACACATGTTCCTAACTTAAGGCAATATGACTACATTTAAAGGAGAAAAGCTTGTTGGTAAAACCAACTATATTGAGTGGTATACAAATGCTACTTTGTACCTTGAAATCAATGGCTATATGCCTTATATTGATAGAAGTGAAGCTGCTCGTAATAAATCCTTATATTTTAAGGATGAAAATACACCCTATAGTCCTGAATTAGGGGTTAAATATATGGAAAAAGAGCTTGAATATCAACGAAATTCTAAGAAGGCCTTAGGAGCTATTAAATTTACGGCAAATATCTAATCTACCACCCAAAATATCGAAAATATCTGATCTACCACCCTAAATAATAACGGCAAATGACTGAATTGCCACCCAAAATATCGAAAAGGACTGGATTGCCACCCAACTGTTTGGAAATGACTGAATTGCCACCCTATTCTCACCGCCTTTGTCACGTGACCTAAAAATCACATGACTACATCTACTATATATTTACCTACTTACCTAATTACTACCTTAATTACTACATAAGCTACTAACTTAATTATACGTAAATTACTACATAATATGTCACATAATATGCCACGTAATATGCCACATAAATTACCACATAAATTACCACATAATAAGCCACATAATATGCTATATAAATTACTATAATGCTTTAGCTTCTAAGGAAATAATTCAATTTAATTCTAACTTAACTAATAACTAACTAAGAAAATAAGACAATTTAAGGTTAACTTAAGTTAACTATTCTTCCTCAATAGGAACAGTATCACATGGTTGAGCTCTACAGCTACGTGCATTGTGGCTGCTTAACTCCTTACAGTTTCCACACCTCCGAAGCTGCTTTTTGTAGGCTCCTTTACGTAGCCTAACAGTCTTAGGTCGCCTATGGAGCTTAACTAGGCGTGGTGGTAATATTGTAGGATCTGGAGTTAAGTTAGTTACCTTAATAGGAAACATTTCGTGTTGGTATGTATTCCGGTAGGTATTTAGCTCATAAGTTAGGTTGAATAGCGTAGTAGGATCAATTTAATCATGTCTAATAGATAAGTTAGTCTAAGTAGGAAGTAGGAAGTAGGAAGTAGGATGTAGGATGTAGGAAGTAG